>CBVK0101893627.1:0-14364 GCA_900067695.1 Picea abies
TGTTCTTGGTGGCACTATAGAAGTTAGGAGGCCAGTTGGTTTATCTATAGAGGGATTCATGAGATCTAGGTCAATTCATATACAGTTGTTTTCAAATTCACTATCACTCGAAGGGGTACCAACATGGGTTACAAGGGTGGCCAACGGATGTGTGCTTAAGTATTGTTGACGCCTAAAAAGCGCAACATGAGATCCATGCCTACAAATAAGTTGCAATGCATTTATATGTACATATTATTAATATTAAATAGGTGGGACCCTTGTAGAACCATAATAAAAGGAAATGACTCCTCATGTTAATATGTCAAAGCTTCACTTATTATTGCATTACAAGAATAATTACTCAATTGGGAACAAAAGGAAAACTCTGGTTCTGATTGCAATTTATGGAAGATTGGTTTATGATTTGATTTAAAAAGAAATGTTTATGTCATTAGACATTCTTTCCCTAGCTACATCTAGACTATGATACTGAATGTGAATTATACACAAACTTATGTTTGGACAATGGGTCATCATATGGTATGGAGTTTCTTTGGTAGATTGTAGGTGTTCTGGATCCTTGTGGTGGTTTTGGACCTAACATTTTTTATATTAGACTTGATTGACTATAAAAAAATTGAAACATCTTTCCTTGCTCTCAAGCATTTAAGTGAGACTGAGATTATTAGTATCTTGCAAGCCCCAATTGACCTAGGAAGTGCAAACATGTCGCAAGTGGATTTTGAACCTAGGTGGGGAGGATACCAACTTGTCCACCTAATGATCTAAGCTATACCCAATTAACTAAAATGTTTGGAAACATCTCATACCCTCTTAAGAACTTAAGCCAAAGCGAGATTACTAGTACCTTGCCAATCTTAATTGGCCCATGATGAACAAACATGTAACAAGTGGGAATTAAACCTGGGTGGGAAGATAACAACTTCTTATCTTATGCACTCAATTGACATAAAATGTCTAGAAACATATGTCCCACCCTCAATAACTTAAACAAGAGCAATATAATTGGTACCTTTCCATCCCCAATCAACCCATAAGGAAAAAACACGTAATAAGCATAATTTAAACCTAGGTAGAGATGAAATAATATCTCCTCTTAACCACCCAAACTAAACCCAATTGATTTAATATGTGTGTTCATGTGTACATAATCCATTGGAGACTTCATCGCCATTGACAAGTGGTAACTAACTTAATTAGGGTGACATCGATATTGTTGGTACCTTGCCATCCCCAATCAACTCACAAGGGGCAAACATATCACAAACATAATTTAAACATGGGTAGATAGGATAATAATATCTCCTCTTAACCACCCAACCTAAAAAAAAATGATCTAAGAAGGAAGGCTCAACTTAATATATATATATATAAACCTTGGTAAATAGGATATCTCCTCTTAACGACTTAATGATCTAAGAAGGAAGGCTCAACTCACAGCCTTAAAGGAGGATGAGTTGTCAGCACCAGTGGGCAGTCAGATGCAAGTGTTGACAGATTTGTAATAGAAGATTAAATATGGTTTTCCTTGAACATAATGAAGAAAATAAAAGAGGGAAATATGCAAAACTTCTGGACAAGTGATGGGATTTCATATTTTGGTGAACAGTTCTACATCCCAAAGTCATCCCACCTTAGGAAGGAACTCGTGAAGGGGTTTCATTACTTTCATTGGGCTGGCCACCTAGGATAATGAACAACATTGACATTGTTGGAATAAGGGTACTACTGGGAGCAGATGCAATGTGATGTAGAAAAGTATGTATAGACTTGTCTTGTATGTCAACAAGACAAGGCAAACACCAAAATGTAGATGAGTACATTGTAGCATATACCCATCCTGGAGAGACCTTGGGTAAGTGTCTCGATGGAATTCATTACCCAACTTCGTTTCTATGAAGGTGCCTTTCTACCACCCATAGACTAATGTGAAGATCGAACGCATTAGTGGGTTCTTGGAAGACTACTTGAGACACTTCATATGGGTGGATTAGATGAACTAGCCGGAGTTGTTGGATGCAACTTAGTTCAATTATAAATTAAAAAAGATATTGAAAATGGGCTACAGTCCATTTGAGTTGGAAAACCAACAACAACCTTTGACTCCTCACACAGTGTTGCAAGGATACTATGGATGAAATTTGTCGGCCTTAGGGTTCATGAAGAGTTGGCATGATAGACTTGAGATGGCCTGTTTTTACTTAAACGACGTAGCAGAATGGATGAAGCAATGGAAGATCATGATAGGTGAGAAGTCGACTTCAAGGTGGACGACTTAGTCTTAGTCAAACTAGGCAGAGAGTAGTTCAAGCCACCAACTGGCATGGTAGATACCTTAGTGCAAAGGTTTGATGGACCATTCAAAGTCCTTGAGAAGATCGGTGAGGTTACCTATAGATTGGATTTGCCACCGCACATGCAAAACCCACCATCTACTCTTCCATGTTAGTTAGTTGAATTCGTGTCAGGTCGATGGAGAAAACCCAAGTCAGGCACCATTGTCTTAAGCCCCTGCCTTGATTGCGAATAGACCTGAGTTGGGGGTGGATGAGGTACTTGCCCACAAATCCTCATTATTTTGTAAGAATCATCTACATGAGTACTTTGTGCGATGGAAGGGTCGACTCGAGGAAGAGAATAGTTTGGAGTGATAGGAGGCTTTGTGGTAGTACGAGGACAAGGTGCGTGACTTTGGGAAGAAACACCTAGGAACCTTTGTGCAACGAATTTTATTGGGATAACAACAAGTCTAGTGGGGGAGGATGTAAGACCTTCGTTGTGGATGGAAGAGGATGTGTTGTCATGCTGGGCTTGAGTCTTACCACAGACAAGATGTAATGATCAGTCACACCCAGATTGATGGAAAGGATGGAGTGGTGACCATTTGAGTTTCTTTATATGGGATGAATAGGAGTTCCTTGGTGCATGATCCGGATGTGAAAACCCAAGGGCACTCGTTCCCATTGTGAGGACGACGACATCGCGACTAGTTATTTGACTTAGACACGCAGACAAGATGACTTGAGAATGAAACATTTGGGAGCATGAATGACATCAATGACGGGGCAAGTCAAGGTTCTTGTCATGCTAAGTGGATTGATGTGCATGAATGGATGAGTCAACTTGGTTCATATTGTATATTTTAACCTTGTACAATATTTACTGCAAACATATTTTTAGTAAAAGAATAGAAAATATACAATGGAAAATACAAACATTACACAGATATTTTTCCTTGGAAACCCAAACTGGGAAAACCAACATACTCTATATTCATTCATGGTGATACATTGTTTACAATACAATATACATATAGAAGCCATCGGCATCCAAAACCCTAACCTAATGACCTAGATTAGTCAACAACCCTAATTCCTTAACTGAAAATAAAAAACCATCGACAAAAAACCATGTGCCAAAAAACCACCCAACAATGGACACAAAAATTGAAGCAACACAAGACATGAGGAAAAAATGTGACATGTTTCCCGAGGCAAAAACAAATTCTCAAGGGCATTGCTCCTGAACCCCAACGCGGGGAGATTTCGCCCCCCTACGCGCCCGACAAAGAATATAACACATACCCAATATTCTCCCACTTGTTGTTTTCTTTGCATACATGGGGTTACATGGTTACATAGTCAACAATCCAAGGAAGCAATGCCCATGGATCCTCTACACCAACAGAACTTCTCAGTGCTCACAGATTTTGTTAATGAATCTGCAGCATTCTTCAAAGTGTCAACCTTCATTAGCAACACTTTCTTTTCTTCAACCATGTCTCTCACAAAGTGATATTGAATATCAATATGCTTTGTCTTTGAATGATAAGTCGGGTTCTTCGCCAGAAAAATTACACTCTGACTGTCACAATCTATCCTTACTGCTTGATGTACTAACCCAATACCTGAACAAAATATTTGTAACCATATTTCTTCCTTACTTGCATGAGTGGTTGCCATGTATTCAACTTATGTAGTTGAAAGTGCCACTATTTGCTCATCCAACTTATTGCTCCTCCAAACAGGTTAAACACATACCCACTTGTAGATCTCCTACGATATAGATCTTCATCCCAGTATGCATCCACAAAGCCATGTATATCCACCACTCTGTCCAATCATGGTATTCCTTGGTAGAAAAATCCATAGATAGCAGTGCCACACAAATACCTGAAAACCCTTTTTACTATTCTCCAATGCTCCTTCCCTGATTTTGACATATACCTACTCAAAACTCCCACTACGTGTGAAATATCCAGTCTAGTACATACCATTGCATACATCAAACTGCACTCGCATATGGAACATGATACATGTCCTCCTCCTCTTCATGTGTCTTGGGACATTGATTCACAGATAACTTTACACCAACAGGAACAAGAACCTTGACCGGTTTACATTCCTTCACATTAAACCTCTGCAATATTGTCTCAACATATTTTCTCTGATTTAACCAGAGTTTCCACTTTTTCCGATATCTTTTAATTTCCATGCCGAAAATGAAATTTGAAGCACCGAGATCCTTCATGTCAAATTTAGAGGACAACTGAGTTTTCACATCCTAGATAATCGACTTGTTGTTTCCTATCAGCAACATGTCATCCACATACAAGACCGAATAAATCAAATGATCACCAATTAATTTAAAATACACACAATTATCCTCTTTACTTCTTTTGAAACCAAGTCCCAACACATAAGTATCAATTTTTTTATACCACATCCTTGGTGATTGTCTTAAACCATATAGGGACTTTTTCAACTTGCATACCAATTGCTTCTTTCCCTACATGGTAAATCCTTTTGGCTGCTTTATAGATTTCTTCTTCCAGATCCCCATGTAGGAATGTTGTCTTCACATCCATCTGTTCTACTTAAAAATCAAATGCAACAACAAAAGATAACAAAAATATTATAGAGGTTAACTTGGCAACAGAAGAAAAAATCTCACCAAAATCAATTCCCTCAACCTGGGAATAACCCTTTGCTACTGACCGAGCTTTGTATTTCTCCACTTTTCCTTTTTTCATTTGGCTTCTTTTTAAATACCCATTTGTTTCCAATGGGCTCTCTTCCAGTCGACAACTCCACTAAATCCCAAGCCTCATTCTTATCCAAGGATGTCATTTCTTTGTCCATGGCCTTTTTCCAGAGATTTCCATCCTCTGAATCCACTACCTCCCTGACAGTTCTAGGATCATCATTAGTAATAGACAAAGCAAAATTTGAACAGAAATCAGATGGAGTATACCTTTCTAGTAGCCTTCTTTCTCAAATTGATCTCCTCAATACTAGAGTATGAGGATCTTCTTCTTTTGATTTTTGTTCTTCTGTAGAGTCTGATTCATCATCCTTTAAATCAAACTCTATTTTCCCCGGTTCTTCCTTACTTGGTAGGACTTCATGTTTAACAACATCCTTCATTTCTCTAAATACCACATCTCATCTAAACACTACCTTCTTAGTTTCTGGGTTCCAAAGCTTATAACCTTTGAGACCATCTTTATATCCAATAAAGATACACTTTTCAGCCTTCTTATCTAGCTTACTCTTGTTTTCCTTTGGAACATGAACATATGCATCACAACCAAATACCTTGAGATGTGTGAGAAAAGGTTTCTTAATAGTCCATACCTCTTGTGGATTCTTGTTATCTGGCGTTGATGAGGGTGATATGTTGACCAGATAACATGCAATACCCACTGCCTCTGCCCAGAATTATTGCCCTAACTTGAAACCACTGAGCATGCACCTTGATTTTTCCATCAGCGTCATGTTCATCCTTTCTGAGACTCCATTATGTTGAGGTGTATATGGAGTAGTCTTCTGCCTTGCTATACCTCACTTCTTACATAATTCTTCAAATTTATTCCCGTAGAACTCTCTGCCATTATCTGTCCTTGTCACCTTAATTATTTTCTCTATTTGATTCTCAACAAGAGCCTTAAACTCTTTAAACCTATCAAAGACTTTAGATTTCTTCCTAAGGAAATATATCCAAGTATTCCTTGAGAAGTCATCTATAAATGAGACATAGTATACATATTTTCCCAATGTTGGGACCAATACAAGTCCAAAAAAATCATTATGAACTAGCTATAAAATTTATTCTACCCTCGATGCACCAAAGGGGAATCTTACCCGATTCTTCTTCCCATATACACAATGTTCACAGAAATAAAAATCCAAAGAGTAGTTATACATACCTTCAACCATACCTTTACAGTGTAGTAGTCGAAGACCCTTCTCTCCGATATGTCCCAGTCTTTGATGTCACAACATAACCTTTTCTCCAGAGATTGTAGGAGTTATTTCTTATTCAACTGCAATATTAGAAACAATGGAACTATTACACCCATCACTAATAGTGCTTCCTTGCAACTTATACAGAGCTCCAAACTAAACTCCCTTCAACAACACCATTTCTCCTCGAACCATCCTGCAAGTTTCCTTTTCAAATATTGTTTTTACCCCTCCATCGTCCATTTTGCTTACATAAATCAAATTTTTGGTCAATCCTGGGATGTGCAAAACACTAGGTAGTGTTCTAATCCTTCCATCTATGAGCCTCTACTTGACTTTTCCTTGACCTGTGATTTTGGTTGTCAATTCATCACCTAGGAAAACATTACCTCCATCATACCTTTCATATTCATAGAACCACTCCTTGTGGGGAGTCATATGAAAGGATGCACATGAGTCAACCAATCATGCCTCATGATTTGTATGTGTGCTTGAAGAAACCAAGTACACATCCCCTCCTTCTTCCTTGGAGGTCTTTTCTTCTGTAGAAGGAGATTCTTCAAATCCCTTCTTTTTCTCAACTTTGGATCTACATTGCTTCTTGTAGTGCCCTTCTTTTCCACATCTCCAACATACCTTTACAAACTTTCTAGGAGATTTAGATCTACCCTTAGACTTAGATCTCCCACTTGAGAACTTAGATCTATTTATTCCTTGGGAGCGTCCTCTTGTAAATAATGTGTTTGTGCTCTGTCCTTTTGTATTCTTCTGTCTCATCTCCTCCGACAACAAGGATGAGACCACTTCATCAAACTTCAAGGAAGTTGTATTACTACCTATGGCCACAACTAGACTATCCCACGAGTCTGGTAAAGAACACAGTAAACCGATACACTTATCTTCATCTGAACTTTTAATCTCAACAGATACTAGCTGACTTACCATAGTATTGAAGGAATTCAAATTCTCTGCCATCGAGACTCCATCTCTCATCCGCGAGTTATACAACTTCTTTCTCATGAATAGTTTATTTACTAGGGACTTAGACTGATACAACTTCCCCAACTTATCCCATAAATCCTTGGTTGTAGCTTCCTCTAACACATTTAGTAATACTGAATCTAAGAGACACAGTCGGATTGTGCTCTTCGCCTTCCGATCCAACTTTTTCCAATCATCTGTTGAAGTTCCTATAGGTGCAGTACCAGGATCTACCACGATCCACTGATCTCTGTCCACCAACAGATCTTCCATCTTGAGCTTCCACAACTCAAAAAATTTCCCATCAAACTTCTTGATCTCCATTTTTGAATTGCTCACCATTTCTTTTCACCTGAAAAATCAATACCATAGATCTCCCACTGTAACAAGGCTTATCACGGTCCCAGGCCAAAACCTTGACCACAAAGGCATCCCCCTGAAGCCAACAAAGTTATGATACCAAATGTAGATTTTAACCTTGTACAATATTTACTGCAAACAAATTTTCAGTAAAAAAACATAAAATATACAATGAAAAATACAAACATTACATAGAGATTTTTCCCCTGGAAACCCAAACCGGGAAAACCAACATATTTTATATTCATTCATGGTGATACATTGTTTACAATGCAATATAGATATAGGAGTCAACGACATCCAAAACCCTAACCCAATGACCTGGATTAATCAATAACCCTAATTCCTTAATCGGAAATAGAAAACCATTAGCAAAAAACCATGTTTCGAAAAACCTCCCAACAATGGACAAGAAAATCGAAGCAACATGAAAAACGAGGCAAAAATGCGACATGTTTCCCCCTCAAACCTCCCATGTGCGCCCGACACAACGCAAACACTACTATTTGTGCAAAGAATATAACACATATCATATGACACAACCCTTGCCAAGTTGGGAGAAGGAATGTATAAGTATGAAGAGACTTGGACGAGTTGAGGAAGGAAGGCGTAGACAGATAGACACGGAACAAAGCTTAAGAAAAAGTGATCTACAATTGTTTTTGAAGGTTGTGGCACCATAGATTGTCAAGTTGGGTAAGTAACTGAACTTGGGAACAGGACTTGCAAGAGGTAGGCCTGTGGTTGTGGCAAGAAGTTGTTTCGTGTGAAGAAGGGGTAGTCTTGGAAGGTGACTCGCCTAGTATTGTTTGTACATTGTAATGAGCAGTGGATAGTGGTCGTGCTCCCGTCTTGTGGCATTGTAACTTGTATCAATGTAACATTTTTGTATATATTGAATAAAGGGTGTTAGGCACCACCTTAGTGTCGCTCCACTGTATATGAGTCATGTCATTCTCTTGTGTGGTGAATGTGTACTTCTTATACTTGTGTTAAATTGCCTAAGAATTAATTGACTAAGTGTTGGGAGTTTGATCATGGTTGGACATGTGCCCGGTGGGTTTAACTCGGTTGGCTAGGTCGAGTAAGATTTGGCTCGTATTATTTAGGGTGAGTTATGGGCATACTTTGAATGGTGAGGCATATTCTAGTCACAATAGGAAACAATTTGGTCAGGCCACCATGTCCTAGATGAGGTGGTGCCACACGATTAGAGATGACAAAACATAACGTTTCGAACAGGACTCTTAGGTATGTGACATTCAAGGTAGTTCGCAAGCCAAATATGAATAGAGAAAATCCAATATCGTGAAAGGGACAGTGTAGCAAAATGTCTATAAATTATGATTGCCAGAATCTAAGCAGACACCCCAACACAAATAAAATTTGGAAGAAGCGACGTCCCTAAATCAATGGTCAAGAAAATTTGGTTGGTTTTCTAGATGAGCCGGAGTTGTGAAAAAAAAAGGTCGACATTCACGACATTCACTTCTATAAGAGGAATGCCTTATGATGTAATTAGGATATTGTGGTCGTACACTCCAACATAATGAGAAACACACATTAAGTTGAAGCCATAGCAACATGCATTAAAGTTTGATCGTGATTAACTATGATTCTAAATATCTATCATGAATAATGCCAAATCAAAGACAAAATTACATATTTGGAGAGGTGGATGCCTCGGTGTAAACTTTCCATAGAAGAACAAGAGATTGAGATTTGACTACCACTTTAACATTAATTTTTATCCAACATTATGGGGTGATTTAGAAAAGGTCCATTAACTGATCTCGTAGCCATGAACCCAAACAGGCCATCACCTTAAGTAGGCTAATTGACACCCTTATTAGATGAATATGAACAAATTCACCTTCTCCCACTTACATTATTTATTCATGGACAAATTTGCCGAGGCATTTAAAAATATAGCTTTTACAACTTTAAAAAAGTTTTCCAATTACATATGGGTAAAATGAATAATCATTTGATTTTATTGTAGGCTTTCTCAAAGTCCATATCCACAATGACAACATCTACAACCCATTTTTTTGGTACTAACGACTAGTAAAAGCAAGGAACATACACTTTTTGCTTTCACTCAACCAATTTAAGGAACATCTAGTTTAGGCCTCGTCCAAGAGACCTGTGAGAGGAATCCCTAGCTTTAAGTGGGAGACT
Source organism: Picea abies (assembly GCA_900067695.1). Classification (NCBI taxonomy): domain Eukaryota; kingdom Viridiplantae; phylum Streptophyta; class Pinopsida; order Pinales; family Pinaceae; genus Picea; species Picea abies. Next base: position 9,771 of record CBVK0101893627.1, read on the forward strand.
TAATTTTAAAAAGATTTAATGTAGACAACGTTAATTCGGGCAATTAATTTTAAAAATATTAAATGTAGTTAGAAAGTGTTGGAAAAATATTTGTATGGATTTAAATAATTTTTTTATAATATTGTGATATTTTTTTATAAAAAAAAATTAGTAATTTTTTTAAGAAATATTAATTTATATTTTTATATGGTATTTCTAGTAAATTTATTGACATATATTTTTATTTTAGAGAATTTAAATTAAGTATTAATCGACATGAAATTAGTTAAATATCTAAAAATATTGACAATAATTACTTGAGCTAACTTCTTGGACTAAAAATGTTAGATCATCTCATCTTGTTCTTAATCAATATTTAAGTAGTAGTGAGATCATTGGTATCTTGTCATCCACAATCAATACACAAAGGGAAAACATGTCATAAGTAGGATTTGAACATGGGTGAAGAAGATATTAATTTCTCCTCATAACCACCCAAGCTAGACCTGATTGACTATAAAAGTTTTGAAACATCTTGCCCCACTCTCAAGCATTTAAGTGAGACTGAGATTGTTAGTATATTGCAAGCCCCAATTGACCTAGAAAGTGCAAACATGTCACAAGTGGATTTTGAACCTAGGTGGGGAGGATACCAACTTCTCTACTTAATGATCTAAGCTAGACCCAATTAACTAAAATGTTTGGAAACATCTCATACCCTCTTAAGCACTTAAGCCAAAGTGAGATTACTAGTACCTTGCCAATATTAATTGGCCCACGACGAACAAACATGTAACAAGTGAGAATTAAACCTGGGTGGGAGGATAACAATTTCTTCTCTTAAGCACCCAATTGACATTAAATGTCTAGAAGCAACTCATCCCACCCTCAAACACTTAAACAAGAGCAATACTATTGGTACCTTTCCATCCCTAATCAACACATAAGGAAAAAACATGTAATAAGCATAGTTTAAACCTAGGTAGAGATGATAATAATATCTCCTCTTAACCACCCAAGCTAAACCCAATTGATTTAATGTGTGTTTGCATCTGTACATAAACCCTTGGAGACTTCACCGCCATTGATGAGTGGTAACTAGCTTAATTAGGGTGACATCGATATTATTGGTACCTTGCCATCCTCAATCAACCCATAAGAGGCAAACATATCACAAACATAATTTAAACCTGGATAGATAGGATATTAATATCTCCTCTTAACCACCCAACCTAAACAAAATTGATTATATATATATAATATTTCCTCTTAACCACTCAACCTAAACAAAATTAATTTTATAATATATATATAAGAAACCTCCATAGATTTCACCACCCTTATGTACGGTAGAGTAAATCATCAATCCTAATTACAAAGTCTAACTTCGAATAAATAAAAAAGACCAAACCATATCCTAATTACAAATTCTAACTTTAAATAAATAAAAAAGACCAAACCATATAGCTACTTAAATTATTCAAATAAAAAAGACGAAACCATATAACCACTTAAACAAAATAATTTAATCAAAATTAAAAATATATTAATAATAATGCATATATATTAAATGTTAAACAACCATCATTTATTAAAAATTATTAAAAAGTAAGAATCGTAATAATAATAATAATACATATATATTATTATAATATATATTATACATAAATGGTCTCTATAATAATTTTGAACAAGATATTTATAGTTTGAGAAATGAAGGTGATATCTTTGTGTTAGGAGACTTTAATGCTAGGACTACAACTAACCTAGCTACTCTTTTAAGCAATGATTCCAACCATAATTCTTTATGGCTAGATGAGGACCTTGTATTAGCTAATAGCTACAAAAGAAGCTCTGAAGACCTAACTGAGAATCTATTTGGTGTTGAGCTAGTCAAGCTCTGCAGCTCTCAAGACCAAATAATTTGTAATGGAGTAATGAAGTGGCCAAAATTCAACCATATGACTTGTATTCATGGGCTAGGTAGTATTGTCTTAGATTATGTGATATATGATATCCTTGTTTCCAACCATATAGTAACTTTTGACCTTTCAAATGACCATGAACCCGACTTTGATCATAGACCTTTAACCTTAACTCTAAACTTTGTCGAGCACATGAGTGCCATTGAAGAAAATTCTAATAATCAAAGGCAACTGCTCTTTGAAAAAAATAAAGTTGATTTTTTCTTAGAGGATTTAAATAGTGAATTATGTCTCCTAACTTAGAAGGACAACATTGAAGACCTCCATCATAATTTTACAACTACCCTTTCCACTACTATTAACAAGTTCTCTTTCAAAGTGTCCTATAAAAAGAATAATAGAACAACCAACCCTTGGTATGGTAATGAATGTAAAATTTCTAGGAAATCCATTAGGTATGCTTCTAATGAGTCCTTAAAACTCAATAAAATCAATACGTACAAGTCCCTAATTAAAAGGGAAAAAGGGTATTATATCAATAAAGGGAAAGAGCAGCCTGCATGGGTGTAGACAGATTGGCAAGTGCCATGTAAATGGAAGGAAATTTGTAAAATGAAGTCTCATGTTCGATTCTCACTCGGATTTACTCATGCGCCATTCTTGCGGGCTGGGTGGTTGCACCTGGGGTTATAGTGGTAGCTGACGAGGATCGACCCTGTGTCACGCGAGTACGAGAACCGCCAGTTGCCGATTGCCCCAGTACAAAAAAAAACAAAAAAAAAAATAAAATAAAGGGAAAGAGCATCTTTCACAACTCTCTAAGCTTGATCCCAAGAAGTTCTGGAGGCAAATTCTAATCCGTACTACTAAAGAAAATAATATGATTCTCTTAAGGGACTGGAATTCCTACTTTAAAAGTCTTTACAAATTCCCTAATGCCATGGACACCATTCCTATTGTCCCTATCGAGGATGAAGTTTTTTCTTTGGATGACATAGAGTTCGGGGTTAAGTGCCTTGCAAATAGGAAAGCCAAGGACATTGAAGGATACCAAGCTAAAATTTTTAAAATTGGAGGGGATGTCCTTATCCCTCACATACACAAGATCTTCAATTTAGCAGTCAAGCAGGGCTTCCCTAAACCCTAGACTCAAAGCCTCATTGTTCCTATTTTTAAAAATGGGGATAGAAGCATTCCCTCTAATTACAGGACCATTATGATTAGCCCAATTTTATCCAAGCTTTATGAAATTATTTTGGAAAATAAGATTATCATAGGGCTAGAAAGTCATGGTAAAAGAGGTAAAGGTCAGGCTGGGTTTAGGATATATCATTCAATTGTGTACCATCTTGTTACCTTTAGAATAATTGCAAAGGATTTCCACAATACTAAATCCAATCATTTTTGTTATTTTGTTGACTTCAAAAAAGCTTTTGACACCGGATTCCTAGGAAGAACCTTTAGGATAGGCTGAAAGAGATAAAAGTTCCTTTCGAGTTGAGGGTTGTTGCAATAAGATTGTATGAGAATGTTATTTCCAAGTTTAATGACACTGAGGGCTGGTCAAAAGAAATTAACTACAATATTGGATTCAGGCAAGGTTGTCCTTTGTCCCTTACCCTTTTTGGCATATATATTGACAAGCTAGAAAATTACTTGGAAGAAGCAAGTTGTGTCGGCCCTACTCTCACTGGTATAGTCATCAATCTTCTTCTTTATGATGATGGTATCATTATTATGGAAAGGAGTCCCCATGATCTTGGAAAACAACTAATAATCCTCAAGGATTTTTGCTCCAATATGGGCATGACTATTAATAATGGAAAAACTAAGGTCATGATCATTAAATCCAATAAGATCACTTATGATACCTTTGTATATGACAACACAAATTTGGAGGAAATTACTTCATACAAGTCTCTTGGAATTGATATTCACCACAAGATCAACTGGAATTATAGCATTGGGAAAAGTATTATCGGAGGATGGAAATCTTATTATGGGCTCGAAAACAATTGTAAATCAACCAATCTTTGGATATGGCATAAGAATAAATTCCTCTTTGAGACTCTTGTTATGCATGCTATTATATACGAATGTGAAGTTTGAGGATGTGATATCTCTCGTGAGTCCTGAAGAAAGATAGAGCAAATCCAAAATAATTTTATAACCTATAAACTCAAAATCAAAGGAAATACGCCCTATCCTATCCTTCTCTTAGAGGCAAACCTTTCCCCTATTGAGAGAAAGACTATGACTAGGTGCCTAATGTATAAGCACAAGCTAAACATCATGGAATACAAGTGGCTTCCTAAAATTTCCTCAAACACTAGTCATAACCACCTTCAACTCAAGCTAGGATGACATAAATACGCCCAGACTTGGCTAAGCCATTGGGGAATCATGGAAGAGACCATTTTTCATAATAAGGATTCTATTAAAGATATCATAAAATCAAAATTTAATGAGAAAATGTCATGTGATAAAGTGCTAGAGGATAAAAGAAAATTAAGGTATTATAAGGAGGTAATCGACCTTAATCTAGAAGATCAAAATTATCTCTATGTTTTGACAAGTGTAAAGAAAAAAATTAGCATTGCTAAGATACAAACAAATTCTCATGAGCTCCATAGTGAAACTGGGTGCTTGTCAATTCTTAAAATGCCATGTGATGAAAGAGTGTGTCACCT
>CBVK0101893631.1:0-18933 GCA_900067695.1 Picea abies
CAATAAATCAGGATGATTGATGTGTCCATACCTTTGATGCCAAAGAATCTTTGTTGGCATAGTGGTAGAAGTCAGTGCATGATGTGCTTTGCTGGTAACATCAAGTTTTTATAGCCCTCCTACTCTGACTCCTGTTGCAACAGTTCGGAAGTGATCCAACAGATCCTTCACTATGCAATAATTCTTGAAGAATTCAGCCTTCAAGTTTTGATCTGTAATGATGGACATAAAGATCAAATTTTTCTTTATTCTGGGCACATACACCACATTACGAATGTGACGAACAGTACCATTCGGCAATTTCACAAGAATGTCTCCATATCCCTTGATCTGATGAGCGTGGTTATCCCCAGGATATATGCTGGCACCATTCTGAGTTTCTTTGAAATTATCATACCAATTTTTATTACAAGTCATATGTAATGATGCTTCGGAATCCACAAAACAACCATCATAATCATTCGTTTCAGCAGATAAAGCAGCGTTAGACACAAATAGCCCAAGATCTCGTGAGTCAAAATTCGGGGGTTCATCAATATCATAAATAATCTGTGATCTTGATTTGAATATTTTTCTGCATAATGACCTGAATGTGTTCTAGGTTTATTCCTAGCCCATCAGTTTTCTTCTTATGACAGTCTTTAACCATATGTCCAAGTCGAACACAATAAAAACAACTCTTTGACTCATTCCTATCAGATTGCATACCTTGATTTGGAGATTGTCTTCTTTGCGATGAACTGGCTCTCTACCATGAACCGCATCTCTGCCATGAACTGCCTCCTCTGCCTCTTGCTCCTGATCTCGCTCTCGCAAATCTATTATTTGACCACAGTGCAAAATATTTACTCTGAGGCTTCAGATTCCCACGCCTCTCTTCCTCTTGCAGCAAAATACATGTCAGTTCATCAAACGTAGGAGGTTTCTCCCTTGCTGTAAGACCTGGTATGAACATATGATAGTCTTCTAGCATACCATTTAAGGTAATGGTCACTAGATCAATATTGGAAACAATTTCCCCTATATTTACTAGCGTGGATTTCACCTCTTTAATGCGACCCAAAAATGAAATAACAGATTCATTTCCATCCATCTTAATGCCTAGCAATTTAGTCTTCAGGAACAAAATGCGACTTGTGTTGCTAGTTTCATACAATGATTTAAGAATTGTCCATGTTTCAGCAAAAGTTGTAGCATCTCTAATATGTGGAATTATGCTATCTTTAACTGACATGTGCAACAATACCTTTGCCTTGTTTTCGCGCTTCTCCCAGTCTTGGATCTATGTTGTTGTCACACCTATAGCCCCAACAGGTTTTAGTTCAGTTCCATTCGCAATGTTCGAGACACCATATCCCTCCATGAGCATGTGCATCTTGAATTTCCATTTAATGAAGTTCGAGCCATCTAACTTGTTGGCTTCATTGAGGTAGGTCTCTGCCAACGGATTCGCCATCTCTACAATATAGTCTCTGCAATAAAATCACCAAGGATATCCAACTTTTTGTCGAGTGTTGAGCAGTCTATTACTCTGCCTTTTGAATCCACTGATCCAACTATATTTCTATTGTCAACTTAAATCATTCATGCATCCACCTTAATATCCAAAATCTCCACTTTTAACTTTTAAAAAATATTCACTTTAAAATAATAACCTCCAAAACAATCTTCACCTCTGTTATTAAAAAAAATATATCCACTTCAAAAATGTCCACTCTAGTAAACTTCAATCCTCCACATACATTCACTTTTAAATATCCACTTTAAATTAAAAAAAAAAATACTTATAACTCCCTTTACCATTTTCACCTCACACTTTAGTAATAAAACTCTTAAAAACTCCTTCACGATTAAAACTCTTTCCTTTCCCTTTTTTGAAAGCTCCCTAAAACTCACGCTCAAACGAAATGTATGAAGAAAAACAACAAACTCACGATTTGATTGAATGCAGTGACCACTCGTGGGTAAATTTCAATCCATGAAAATATTGAACCACTAATGGACGCGCGGAGTGGACTGCCTCCAACCTCCATTTCCTTCTCTTTGAATGAGCAACCATTGTAATGCTACTATCTCACACATTCGCTGCACTCCTCCTAGGCTCGTGCTTCAATCTCACAACGAGTCTCATGTAGCAAAGAGATGGGGCGTCTCTCTCTCCCGTTGGCTCACACATGGAAATTCGCAATTTAACTCACGAAGCCACTCATGCATGCAAATCCACAATCAAACTCATGAATTAATTTACTGTGGGGAGTTCGCAGTTCTCGCACCTCACGATTTATTGGACTTCGGGGAGTTCACAGCTATCGAGTACTCTGACTGCAGGAATGCCCAAATATGTCCGCACTGTAACGCTATCTTGGCCTACGGGAATTTTTCCAGAGTGGCCGCTTGATGAAGATGCGCTTGATGCTATCGGTAGGTATTTAAGGATGTGGGAAAATTTTTCCATCATTTCATCCCTCTATCACGTGAGAGCTTTCTCAAGCAACTGATTGATAGGATCGTTCGCTCTGTCATTTTTCTTTTCTTCCACCATTGAGGGTTTCTTAGGTGTGTGAGAGCGATTGTCTTCAAGAGAGATAGGATCATGACACAACATGTTATACTCGGACTTCTTCGGGGACATGCACTGAAAAAAATGATCAAGAGCAACCTACTCTGATACCACTGAGTCGGATTATTTTCTGCATGAAATGAGAGGGGAGATATAACAAAGAAATACACAGAGATATCGTAGAGATATCGCAGATATTCAATAATATAACAGAAATGTATCAGAGATTAAACCATGAACACAGATATACAGTAACACATGATTTCTATTGGTGAAAGAAATCTACAGAGACTGTAAAAATACAGAGTGAAATACTTGCTAGAATGGTGGCATCTTATCTCTGAGAAGAGATGTGATGGCTACTCGCATTCACAAGAAGATGATTACAATGAGGCCCTGAAGGCCGTTTTACAATAAATAGAAATGAAAAAAAGCCTAGACATCCAAAAACCTAACCCTAGGAGATGAAGAGCCAAAAGTCATGTGGGCCCCATTTGGGTAAGTTAGTACATCAACTTCCCGAGGTCGTAACTTTTGTATATGATCTCCATTTTAGACATATGATAGCTCATTGGAAAGTTATTGTCGAGGAAAGGTATCTCGAAAAACCTTCATTTAGGCCCTCAAAATGTCCCTGGAAGTTAAATCCTGCTAAAAATAGTAAATTGCCAAAATTTCCAGAAAACTATTTTGAGCTAGTCGAAAAAGGTGGGTGGCTACCAATATCCACCTGGATCAATCCTCCCTCCTTAGGAAGCAATGGTATCGATTGCATTGAGTTCCCGGGGGAGAGAGAAAAGAATTTGTTGGATCTGCATCTTGGTGAGTTGCTTTTATTGCTGGAGACGTCACACTACTTAGTTTGTGGAAGTTCGTCATGAACGTGATGAAGATAAGTTTGTTCAACAAGTCGAGCTACATGAGCGGAAGGTGTGAAGAAAGAATATTTGTGATTTTCTACAACCTTTTCGACCTACTGTTTTTGGATATAAGGTTATAAGTTGTAGGAGGCGAGGTTGTAGTGGTTGCAGTGTCGTTATGTTCCCCTTTTGAACGGATTGTGAAGAAGCTCAATTTTGCAGTATGAGATACTACCTTTCAACACATTTTAGGTGGAACAATAGTTGGAACTACCTCCAGTATTCCGTAGATATGACCCGCCAAAGTAACAATGACACTATGGGGTCGAGACTCATAAACGACATGGCGTCTCCACATATATGGTTGGGCCAAGAGAACATCACAGACATCCAGTGGGGCAACATCACATAATACCTCATCCTTGAAGGGTTGGATGTCGTATGAAAATCGACACTGTTGGTTGACATGGAGAGCTCATCCTTGTCGAAGCCACCCGATGTTTTATGGTTGCAGGTGTGGTGTTGTCGAAAATCCCAACTGTTTGATGACCTTTGCTAAGATGAGGTTTTTATAGCTTCCTCTATCAATAATAAAATGCAGTAGGGTTCCCTTCGCCCACATCTGTGAATGAAAAAGGCATTCCCCCTCTTCAGGATATGTTGGTTCTTCTGGTTGAATTACCGCGGTTGTGGTAATAACAGTGGGGTCTGCATCAATGATCTGTCCTTTACCAATATTTTCATAATCAAATTTTGAATCAAGGTTCGTCTCCTTGTCTTTGATCTTGGCCACCAATCATTGTTTTGAGCGACATTCATCGATGTTGTGCCAGGTCTTTTGTGGAAATCACACCATTTTCTGGTTTCCTTCTTTGTCTTCCCGTGACCCTTCTTTTCTTGTGTATTGGACTAGTTTTCGGGAGATTACTTGTTAGGGTCATCTTTGTCATACTTTGGTTGTTGCGGATTTGCAGACCCAAATTCCCGTTTGTTCTCGTGGTTAAATTTATACTCAATTTTAACAGCATATCGATAAGCGGCACCGAGTGATGAGATGTACAGAAAGTCCATTTTAGTCTGGATGTATCTGTGTAGAGCCCGACAATATTTCAGAACCAAATGTCACTCAGAGTCTTTGATACCCAGCTTGGTGTGCAAGGTATGGAAGGTATTGGTGAACTCCATAACTTCTTGGCCCCTCTCTTTCTGTAGAGTGGTCCATATCATTTAATGGTCCTCATAGTTTTCAATAGGGTATTACTATTCCTTTATTGCGTCCACAAAAAAATCCCAAGTGGGATCGACCCCATATATTCCAAACTCCTCTATGGAACTTTGCTCCCAGTAAGTTTTCCACCAATGTTTGACATGGGGGAGAGATTTAGTGAGTGCGAAGGTGATCATTTCTTTTTGGGAAAATTTATGATGAGATAAATAATCTTCTAGTAGAGTTAACCATTTTTCTAGGGCTTCTGCATCTATCTATCCTTCAAATACAGGAATATAAAAACTAACTTGTACCTTGAAAGGAGAGGTGCCTCCAAAGTGGCCGCTTGATGAAGATGCACCTGATGCTATCATCAGGCATTTAAGGATGTGGAAAAAATTCTCCATCATTTCGTCCCTCTGTCATGTGAGAGCTTGCTCAAACAACAACTTGATAGGATCATCTGCTTCGTCATTTTTCTTTTCTTCCACCATTGAGGGTTTCTTGTGTGTGCGAGAGCGATTGTCTTCAAGAGAGAAATGCTTGATACCCAACTTTATATACTTGGACCTCGTCGGGGACATGCACTGAAAAAAACAATCAAGAGCAGCCTGCTCTGATACCATTGATACAGATTATTTTCGGCACAAAATGAGAGGGAAGATATAATAAAGAAATGCGCAGAGATATCGCAGATATCCAATAATATAACATAAATTTATCAGAGATGAAACCATGAACATAGATATAGAGTAATACATGATTTCTATTGGTGAAAGAAATGTACAGATACATTAAAAATATAGAGTGAAAGACTCGCTATAATGGTGGCAGCTTATCTCTCAGAAGGGATGTGACGGCTACTTGCATTTGCAAGAAGATGATTACAATGAGGCCTTGAAGGCCTTTTTACAATAAAAAGGAATTCCAAAAACCTTAGACATCGAAAAACCTAAACCTAGGAGATGAAGTGCCAAAAGTCATGTGGGCCCCATTTGGGTAAGTTAGTACATCAATTTCCCGGGGTCGTAACTTTTGCATACGATCTCTGTTTTAGGAGTATGGTAGCTCGTTGGAAAGGTATCATCAAGGAGATTAATTTTGGGGGATCATTCATGCCTGCAATTATCATTGATAACCTATATCTTGAAAAACCTTCATTTAGGCCCTCAAAATGGCCCCGTAAGTTAAAACCTGCTAAAAATAGTAAATTGCCAAAATTTCCAGAAAACATTTTCGAGCCAATCGAAAAAGGTGGGTGGCCACTGATATCGACCTGGATAATATGTATTTTATATTAAACATGAGACATATACAAAATAGGACCAGTAGACTTTAACATCTAGGTGCTCTGGCCTAATTCCAAAACATAAGCATTTTGGCTTATAATATTGGCTCACCAGCCTATAATGCATATGATATACATAAAGTTTAACATAATTTAATACTGTGTACACTTTAGTTATTGTGCACGGTATCCACTGACCTCAAGGTTATGTTCTCTTTAGTTACAATGCATGGTATCCAGAAATGTGAACACTTCATCAATTTACTGTGCAGTATATGAGCACACCATGCCATGAAAGGTATATTACAAAAATGATATCTAAACAAATCACTAGCTTAAATATGTTTGGATTGCATTTGCATTTGGGTTCGAACGAGGGATATTACAATCCCCTCCCCTTATTTATGCATTGTCCTCAATGCATCATGTACCCATAAACAACAAAATTTTCAAAAAGATGGAGGTATTCTGCACGTATTGCATCCTCATGCTCCCAAGTAGTGTCTTCAGGTCTGTACCAGGTCCATTGGACCTTTAAAAGCTCTATGGCTTGATTCTGGAGTTGTTTGATTTTTCGGTCCAAAATGCACACTAGATGCACTCGGAAAGTGCCTTCTTGCTCCACCTGAATAACATTCCAATCAATAACATGATTAGCATCAGGCATGTATTTCTTTAGCAATGATACATGGAATATATTATGAATAGACATAGATGCAGGCATTGCAGCCATATAAGCAACTGAACCAATCCTCTCTAGGATTTCAAATGGTCCACAAAATTTGGCTTCCTACTTGGTGTAGCTTCCCATCTTCAGGGAACTCCTATTATCTTTCACTTTCAGAAAAACATGATCACCCACTTTGAATTCTCTGTGGATTCTATTTTTATCAGCATAACTTTTCTGTCTGTCTTGGGTAGCTTTTAAATTTTTCTTAATTTTTATCATCTGGTCCACCATTTTCCTAAGCAACTCTGGCCCAACTATTGTCCTATCGGTTGGGTTATCCAAAATCACTCGAGCATTAAACCTTCTACCATAAAGTGCTTCAAATGGGCTCATCTTCAATGATGCATGATACCCGTTATTGTAAGTGAATTCTCCTAAATGTAGGTAGTCTTCCCATTTTGACGGTTTATCCATCACATACATTCTCAACATATCTTATATCACTCTATTCACCCTCTTTGTCTATCCATCAGACTCAGGATGGTAAGTTGAACTAAAGTTCAGATTCGTTGCGAATCCTTTGAACAATCCTTTCTAGAAATTCGAGGTGAATTTCGGGTCTCTGTTAGACACAATTGTTTTACAATTTCCATGCAATTGTGCCACTTCCTTCATGAAAATATCAACGACATCTGCTACCTTGTGAGTAGTTTTTAGTGGAATAAAATGGGCAAATTTTGTAAGCTTGTCCACCACCACCATAATTGAATCATGAAACTTGCCTATTCGAGGAAATACCTTAATAAAATCCATTGTCACCACTTCCCACTTCCATTCAGGAATGGGAAAAGGATGCATCTATCATGTTGGGTGCCTATGTTCTGCTTTAACATTCTGGCATTCCATACATCTTGCGATGTATTATGCTATCTATCTCTTCATACCCAGACAAAAGTATTGGCTCTTGACTGTTGCTATAGTTTTTTGATATCTAGGGTGCCTTGCATAAGGAACATTATGCATCTCATGAAAAATTATACATTTTAAGTCCTGGACATTTGGTACAAAAACTCTGTTCTTGTGCAACAGTATTCCATCTACTCCCAAATTATAAATATCCATCTTTTGTGGTGTCTTACCTTGTTGTAACTTTGCTATCAATTCCTTGTATTACAGGTCTATATTTGCAATGTCCATAATTTTTCTTTTAACATCAGTTTGGTACATGTTGATGGTTGTAGCACGTAGTTCATGCACCGTTTTGTTGAGTGCATCGACCACTTTATTTTCTTTCCCCTTCATATGCTTTATATCAAAGGCATATTCTCCTAGAAATTCTAACCATCTGTTTTGCCTTTGAAACATCTTACCCTTTCTTTGCAAGGAAGTGATTGGGTGTGCTATCTTTGAGAATCCTCCAATGAATCTCCTATAGTAGCCTGCAAGACCCATGAATGATCTACACTCTGTCACATTCTTTGGTTCTAACCATTTTCTACTGGCCTCTATATTCTCGGGATCCACTGTTATCCCATACTTTGAAATGATATGCCCCAAATAACGAATCTGTTTCTGATAAAATGAGCACTTGCTCAATTTGGCATATAACTGACATTCCCTTAATACATGCAACAACATCCTCAAATTATGGTCATGCTCTTCCTCTGACTTGGAACATATAAGAATGTCATCCAAAAAGAAAATGACAAACTTGTCAAAATACTCTCAGAAAACACCATTCACTAAGCACATGAAAACAATTCGTGCATTTGACAAGCCAAATGGTACCACTGTGAACTCATAATGACCATACCTTGTTCTGAAGGTGGTCTTGTTAATATCTTCTTCTTTAATTCTTACCTGATGGTATCCTGATATGAGATCTATCTTTGAAAATATCTTTGCATTCTTCAATTGATAAAAAAGATCATCGATCCTTGGAAGAGGATACTTGTTCTTTGGAGTCACTTTATACAACTGTTTGAAATCAATGCACAATCTTAACATTCCATATTTATTTTTCACAAACAAGACTGGGGCACCCCAAGGTGATACACTTGGGCATATATACCCCTTCTTCAGAAGTTCTTCAAGCTACATTTCCAACTCCTTCAATTCTGGTGTACTCATTCTATAAGGAGTTTGATACTGGCGATGCTCGAGGCATCAAATTTATAGAGAAATCAATGTCTCTCCTTGGGGGTAGTCCGGGTACCTCCTTGAACACATCTTCAAAATCTTCCAGGACTGCATAATCCTCCAAATTTGGCACCTTATCTTTAGGTGTCTATGCCAAAAGAGCTGCAAATATTTGACATCCTCTTCTATAACATTTCTTCAGCTGTAATGGTGAAATTTCTCTAACGGTTACTACCCTGGAAATTCCTTGCACTTTTCTTTGGTTCCCTTCTTCATCAAAGAAAGTGAATGCTTTATTATGACAATCTGATAGAGCATGATGTGGGTCCAACCAATCCATCCCAATTAAACAGTCATAGGAACCTAAAGGTAAAATGTTTAAATATCAATGGTGTTCATTTCATTCATGTCTATGAGGCATGACTTAACCATCTCATTAAATTTTCTTCTGGCTCCTGTAGCCAGTTGCACCAACCAGGATTTCCCATGATTGCTTCTTGGAAATTGCAAATTGCAAGAAGAAGGTTACAATGAGGCTCTGAAGGCCTTTTTACAATAATCAAGAATGCCAGAAACCCTAGACATCCAAAAACCTAACCGTAGGAGATGAAGTGCCAAAAGTCACGTGAGCCCCGTTTGCGTAAGTTAGTACATCAACTTCCTGGGGTTGTAACTTTTGCATATGATCTTCGTTTTAGGCATGTGATAACCCGTTGGAAAGGTATCATCGAGGAGATTCATTTTTGGGGACCAATCATGCATTTTTCTATAATAGGGGAGCTCTATCCTGAAAAACCTTCATTTAGGCCCTCAAAATGGCCCCGAAAGTTAAAACTGCTAAAAATAGTAAATTGCCAAAATTGTCAGAAAAATGTTTTGAGCCAATTGGAAAAGGTGGGTGGCCACTGTTATCCATATGGATCAATCATGGACACAAATTTTATGGGCACTTTCCAGCAAAGGATCAAAATTTATCAGGTTGTCAAAGCAGGTCAAATCCTGCTCCAAGGAAAGTGGCTCACCAGGGGCCAAATTCAATAGAAATTTTCTCATCTGATGGGGGAACTCAATGAAATGGAGACATTTTATTCCTAATGGAGGAGTATTGATCCAGGTGGATATCGGTGGCCACCCACCTATTCCAGGTGGCTCATCTTGGTAGTTTTTCCTAGCTTTCGAGTCTTGAACTTCCTGGGGCTTGAGGCCCTAAACAATGTTTTTAGGTCTCACCAAAATCAAATAGTATATGGATTCAATTTGATGGCATAATGTGCATTCCTTTGATAGACCTTTCCAACACAATATTGTGCACCTAAAACGAAGATCGTATGCAAAAGTTACGACCCTGAGAAGTGAATTTACCAATGTACCCCACTGGGGCCCACATGACTTTTGGTGCTTCATCTCCTAGGGTTAGGATTTTGTATGTCTAGGGTTTTGGCATTCATATTTGTTGTAAAAATGATTTCATAGCCTCATTCTACGCATCTTCTTGCAAATGAGTGCAACCATCACATCTCTTCTCACATATAAGCCACCACCATTCTAGCAAGCATGTTTTCATTTTTCATTTTACAGTTTCAACATATTTCTTTATTGAATAGAAGCCAATTTTATTCTATCTCTCTTATTGTTCATTGTGTCTCTAGGTTAATAATAATAATAATATGTGCTAATTTCATTCTGCTCATAAAATTTGGATCAGCAGGGGACCTACCTTTTTCATACGAGCTCTGATTGGCATGATTTGCGTGAATAATGTCATGACATACGAGGTTTTGTGGGAAAGTTTCAAGCCCAAAAAATTCCACATGATGTCTCAAAATGGACTCGGAAGATTTCAAACACCAATTTTCCAAACTAGAACCTACCACTAAAATGGTCTTGTAAGATGATTTCTCCAATCTTTTCCACTCTAAAAAGATGGATATAGATGAAAAACAATATAATGATCCAATCTAGGTCAATATCTAAAACATCGGAGACTAGATTTGAACCCAAGTATGGATCATCCTTCCCATTTTTGTCAATGATATTTTCTAACACATAAACCCTTAAATTTATTGAATAATGCTTGGGGAAGTTCCTTGAATCCCTTGAAACCAAGGGAGGTAAATAGTTGTGGATCAAAATTTACATAGAATTTGTCAAGGCACTCCCAAAGGCCATTTCTATCTAGTTCAATAGAAAACAAATTCACTAATAATAGGACTACAAAGCATTGCCTCTTAAGTGTAATATAGGTCATGCTTGTTTTCACTTTGTAACAAAACTACCTCAAGCTTCATCATCTCCAATCCATTCCCAACAAGATGTCAAAAGGAAACCTCGACCATACCTCAATGGAGAGGAATCCTAGAGAAGAAAAACCACCATGGAAGAAGAGTGGGCCTAATGGTTAAGAACATATTTTTCCTCCTTAGAGGTCATGGGTTCAAATCTAGATGGGTGTAGGGTATGTATGCCTCCATAGACTTTAGTATTAAAATCATTATTATTATTATTGACATTTAAAACATTTAGCAAACATCTTTAGCTAGTATGACTATAAATGGATTAACATAAATTCACTTTACCATTATAGTTATTATGTATGAAAAGGAATTACCCATAAACCAAGTATCAATGTTGGGTAGATATAAGGTTTTAATTTATATATTCAATAAATTTTAAATTGTATCTATTAAATTGTTTAGAATTAAAGTGAATTAAAAAGTGGAGATATTCATTTTATAGTTTATTTTTTTCTAAGGTTAAATCTTCATGTATTTTGTTTTTAAATTTCAATAATTTAAATGTTTTAAGTGAATAAAATGTTTAAAAACAAGTTTCAAAATTAAATCAAATTATAACTTTAGGAGGTTTCATACACCAATTTGATTGGGTATTAACTTAAAAATAGATTATATTATATATATTATAAAGTTACTAAATCTAGTTTGTCAGACTCGTCATCCACATTCACTATCAAAATTATGTGGCAAAATCATGAACCACACACTCAATCTTAAATTTGGATAAATTGGGTCAAATCCTAATAAATCGATTAATTTCTTTTGTGAGAGACTAACATGTGGTCCACTTTAGAAAAAGAAACCTTAGAAGTCTAACACTGTTTGACCTATATTACAGTTGGTTAATTAATTCTATAACTTTATCCGTATCCAAATTCAAATCGTGATCAAATTTGACAAAGTCGCATTTGAGGGTTCATTAAATCTTAAGTTTAACAAATTTAGAGAAATTGGGTCAAATTTGAATATTACCTTAGTTTTCTTTTGTGAGACTAGCATGTAGTTTAAACCAACCCTTAACATGGTTGAATTCAATTTGACAAAGTCCCATATGACGGTTAATTAAATCTTACCTTCAACAGATTAGGATAAATTGGGTCAAATCCTAATAAATCAATAATGTTTGACAAAAACCTATATTACCCTTGTTTTTTTTTATTTTTTTAATTTGTGCGAGACTAATCTTCTGTTTATAGAAATCTCAACCCTAGGATATCCCCGTGGTTTAAGAAACCCCAATCTAAGAATATCTAAATCGTCATCACCTCTAAATAGCATCCGAACTAGACTACACCAACACTTATTCCAAATAATGATCAAATTTGACAAAGTCAAACTATGAGTCCACATCACAAAACAAAACCCTATAAACCCTAGGGCTAACTAGATTTCACCTATATTGCAATTAGTAAATTAATTCAAATTTTACCCTTATCAAAGTCCCATATGACGGTTAATTAAAGCTTACGTCCAACAAAGTAGGCTCCGCGCTCTAACGACCGATGACAAATCACAATAATGAATAGTCAGCAAACACGCATCAAAGACGTTAACGAACACGCGACCCCACGAAAAATAGGGAAACCCTAACATAAACGGATAACTTGTAAGAGCCTTATATGCAATGAACTCGGTGGGAAAAAGAACAAGATAGATCTCCGGCTAAGAATACCAAGAGTTTCAAGTGAAAACCAGAAAGGCCGACGGATCTCTGTAAATTACATCTCCGACTACGAAGGCCGAAAGGTTCTCCTATTAAACGCCGTGTCTCTGTAAATTACATCTCCAATCATGGCTGAAAGGTTCTGGGAGGATGGCAGAATAATGGAGGTAGAGTCGGGTTCGGCATTCGGCTTTCATTTTCAAACTAATCTAAATATGAGTTCCGTAGATAACATCCCCAATACTGGATTGAAGGGTAGCATTGAGGCCGTCAAGGCCAATGAGGACATTCCGGCTGAGGGCGGGGCTCTGGTGGTCCGAAGGCGGCGCGGCAGGCCTATGGGTTCCAGGAACAAGCCGAAGAATCCTCTAACTGGAATCCGTGAAATATCAGACTCCATGAAAAGTCGTGTACTGGAGGTCCCCAGTGGCATCGACATTATCGTGTACTGGAAAAGTTCATCCGCACTTGCCAGCTCGCAGTCGTCGTTATCGGTGGGAGCGGGTATGTCACCAACGTTACCCTGCGGCAGCCGGTCGCTGTAGGAGGGGTTGTGGATCAGACTGGGGTGTTTGAAATTGTATCCCTGACCGGAGCATTCCCACGCGGCGCTAGTACCCAAGGTGGTACAGGACTCAAAGTCAGTCTGACAAACGCGCGGGGTAATTACGTGGGAGGGACAGTGGGAAGCATGATAGCGTACGGCCAGGCTCTCATTATTGTTGGCGTAGTCATGGACATCAACTGGGAGGAGTTCAATGTGCAGCCGATGAAGCCTCCTGGACTCCTCCTTTCTCCAGCTGCAATGGCCGCACAGCAGCAGTTTCAAACACCGACTATGATGACAGTGCAGCAACAGGTAGTCGTCCAATCACCCGCACTGATGACAGTGCAACAACAGGTAGGCGTCCACTCACCCACGCTGATGACAGTGCAGCCACAAATAGGCATGATGCCTATGAATAGAGTTATGCAAAATCGGGCAACTGGTTCAGTAAGGCCCAAGTTCCCATGACATCTCCCCTCAAACACAGCCCTCATGGTTTTAAATTTGCTCGCTTTGTTGGACTTTGCTTGATAATTTAGTGAAATTTTGTCAGTATTTTAGTGATATGAATATTTTGTAACCCGAGTTACTAGACTTTGCTTGATAATTTTTTTACCATAAATGACTGCTCATGGTTCTTGGAGTTCCATGGGAAAGCCAGTTCATATATACTTTATTGTTTGTGAAGCATTCCCTCATTTTACACTAATTATTATTATTTGGTTGTTTAATAGTTTATTATGAAAATTAATTAGATTTATTCTATATTTCTTAAGTTCAGTACGCCCTTAGTTTCAATAGTGTCATGCTATATAGAAAGTAGAATAGATTTTGAGATTTCAAAGAAATATAAGTTTAAGGATTTAAAATTTATTTAGATTGGATATTCTTATTATTTTGATTACTTAGGTTTCTACAATTACCTAAGTTTAAGAGTAAAAGTTTTATGTTTTGATCGTTTTGTGAGAATATTTTTCTTTTAATTTTGTCAAATTTTGCAAGAAATTATTAGATCTGCATATTTGAGTAATTAAATATGTATAATCCAAGTGTCCTAAGATTTTTCAGAACTTAAAAGTAGATATAGACAATGCTTAAAACAAATTTTGAACTAAAGTACTAGCTTTTTATAAGCAGTCTTTTCCAATCATATTAGGTTCTCATATCCATGATGATAGTTGGAGTGTTCACTCTCAAAATCTCTTTCACACATTTATCCAAAAAAAATTATACTTTATGACTAAAGCATTGTTTGACTATTATGATTTTGGTTTAGATTTTTTTCCCACTTTTCTATTCTATTATTATCTCATAAAAAATTATATATTATATATTTTTTATCTTTTTCTATTCTATTATGATATTACAAGAATTATATATTAAATCTTACCCTTAAATAATCTAATTTTTTGCTTTCAATGTTAATCTTGCTCCAACCACCCCCTTTAATTAATTTATTATTCTTCTTTTATATATATATATATATATATTTATTTATTTATTTATTTAATAAAAAACTTTTTAATCTCATTATAAATAGTTTTCATTATTTTTTTAATTATTATTTTTGTATCAAATTCATTATATGTTTGTAGGGATATAAGGTTTAACCATATATATTTTTTGCTATTGATACAATTGATTCTTATTAAACTTCATTTTTTTCACACATACAATCTTATTTTATTAGAATCAAGTGTTCTTTCAATATTACAAAAAAGATCTATAAGATAATAATTTCTAATAACTCCTCAAAACCTTGATATTTTGTTCTATACTTTGAACAAGTTCTAGATAGTTGCTATTCACAATTGTCAATTGCTTTACATAATATATTCTTACTTATCAAACAAAGAAAAAGTAAACTTCCTTCTAATGTATGTTTACACTGTAATGTATCATTAGAAACTCATAAAACTCTGTGTGCTTACAACAATTTCTTTGAATATCTCCTTATAATAAGAACAATCCAAGGGGTTGTCCAAAACTTTTTTGGAGAGTTGATCTGCCACTGTTGAATTCTCTGTGGATATGGATGAAGTGAATTCATTCAAAACTAGCCTTTAATCTTTTAATTTGTTCTTTCTAGCTGTGTAGATGCTTTTTTGAAGAGTTGATCTGCCACTGTGTTGAATTCTCTATGAATATGGATGAAGTGAATTCCTTCAAAACTAGCTTTTAAGCTTTCAATTTTCTCTTTCCAACTGTGTAGATAAATCAAGTTCAAATTTAAGCAGTCATAAAGACCACCACAAATCCCTTGATGCATGTCTTTGATCAACTAGCCTTTAAGTTTTTAATTTTTTCTTTCCATCTCTCTAGATAATTCAGGTTGAAATTTGAGCATTCATAATGACCACCACAAATCCCTTGATGCATGTCTTTGATCAAAGACTCCACCTCTTCTTCCAGCATGCACTTGGATAGTAGGCCCTCAAGATATTTCGAATATAGTTATGCCCCAACTACACAGTTCTTCAAATATCTCCTTTGTGATTTGTCTATGCCTTGAGGACAGTGGGATATGATCCACAAATGGGAAATATCACGTGCGGTACCAAGGGGGTTGATCATAGCAGGGCTTGAATAGATCTCTTACTCATTTCCCTATTGGGTAGTGCCTATCATGCATTCTTACACTGTGTTGATGCCCACTACTTGCAAAGTTTACTTTTCTATAAGCTTTTTTCCAATCCTTGTATTTTTATTAACGTAGTGGGCTTGATCACCATATCAAATTCCCTCTCCTACCATCAACATCTGATTGGTAGAGCATGTCCTTCACTTAAATATAGGGCACATAGAAAAAATGAAATCATTGCCAATATACAAAACTTTCTGTAAGGATATGGCACGGGTGGAGGTGTTAAAGGGTCGTCGTAAGTGGGTGGTCGGGATAGGAGAGAATAAAGCTAGCCAACCCAATTCGATAGACAACTAATAGAGTTAGAAGTCTAAACCATAGAGTTAGTGGCTTCTAAACAAGCGTCCTCGTAAATAAGTAGCAACAAATTGAGATCGAGATATAGAACCACCACCACCAGGGGCGGAGGCATTGGAGGGTATAGCAAGACAAAGGTTATACCACATCCCGTTCATATTAGACTCAATAGATACCGTTTCACTCGTAAAGGCATAGCTTATTGCAAAAATCCCATTCGAAAATCAGTTGACCTGGAATCCATTTACCTTGTTAGGTCAAGAGGCATATATTTATTGGAGATGGGCACAATTAATGATATTTTAATCTTAAATTATAATATGATGGTTACATATTGAAGATGCCGGTATATTCTTAGTCGTCCCCCAAAATCATTGAGTCATATTTATTGTTTATAACTTCCTTGCATTTATGAATACATCACTATTTACTTTTTAACATTTATGGTTTCCACATTTAAAGCAAGTACTCCTTCAACTTCATTATTGGAAATTACACATATTAGAAAAGCCGCTATCATGGATTTAATCAACTGTCCGCCAGTTTCCTCTACCTCAGATTTCCTTAGCTGTAAACCTTTCAACATTCACCAACCACAAGTTAACAGCTGTACTAGTTTATCCCACATCTGAGCCTATTTGATATCCATTTATAGATAGGGACCCACCAACGACATATCTATATCAAGTTGCAAACTCTCCAGCTATAAAAGCAACATAAGCATCTCCAAAGTCTTTAGGTCCGAGTTTCTAATAGCCCCACCCAAAGCATCGGTAAGATTCTGAGGATCCTAAGGAAGAGTGTAAGTATGGTCCCACCAGGTATGAAGGTCCCAAGGGCAGAGTATCAGGGGTCTAGGTATGATATGTGTTTGCTCATGTGATTCAAACTCTGCTAATGAGTCATACTAGAACAAAAAATAGCAAAGGAAAGCTCAAGTTCAGTCACTAGCGGATTGGATTTTCACTGTCTTTCTCAAAAGCAAGCACTGATAGAAAAGAAAGAAAGAAAGAAAGAGCAAGGGAGTACGAAAGAAGGTAGGTAGGATGGATGGGCAAAGAAGGCAGTAAGGTGGCTAGATGGAAGGAAAGCAGTCCTATTTCGAGTGGAAAGCGCTAGCGAGTAGGAAACGAGTAAGGCTAGTTTTGGAATTTTGGAAGAAAGCAAGCCAGAACAAGTTCTCCTCTGATTTTCGTACTTGACGGGTGGTTTATCCACCCGTTGCACGGGAGAAATATTATGCTCTGTTCTTTACTCACTTACGAATGGTATGTCCGTGCCAGTGAAGCTACAACCCAAAAAGCTTTGCATGCAGATTGAAGCAAGCTCGAAAGCAGGAACCATTAACTCGATATTTCAGAGCTAGCAACCCGAGGGGAAATTTGTTGCAACCCGTTAGTGCCTATTCCTTTCTCTAAACAGGTTACTTCTTCTATAGCTTACTTCTAAAATTGAAGCCTGACCTTATTGAAAATATCAGCAGCATTTTCACTAGTATTACAATACACAAGAGTTATTTCATTTGACTGCAACTTTTCTCGAACAAAATTATACTGAGCTTCAACATGCTTTGTCCTTGCATGAAAGATTAGATTCTTCGCAATATTGATCGAACTTTGATTGTCACATTTGATCATCGTAGGTTCCTTTCGTTCTTCTCCAACATCTTGAAGAAGTCTTCTTAACCAAACAACTTCACAAGTTGTTGCACACAAGGCTTTATATTCTGCTTCGGTGGAAGACAAAGATACAGTAGGCTGCTTTTTACTGCTCCATGAAACAACCCCAGATCCAATGCTGAACGCATATCTAGTGGTTGATATTCGATCATCCATATTTCCAGCCCAATCAGAATCTGAATAACCTGTTAACTCAACATCAGATGCATCAGTATATTTAATACCATAATCAAGTGTACCTTTTAGATACCTGAGTACTGCCTTTGTTACATTCCAATGGCTTTCATGAGGTTTTGCCATGAACTGACTTAACACACTCACAGAATATGAAATATCAGATCTGGTTGTGGTGAGATAATTCAGACTACCCAGCATCTATCTATACACTGTTCCATTCACCTCCTTCGAACCATCATCACAAGACAGTTTCAAATTCTATTGCATGGGAACAATAGAAGACTTACACTGATCTTTCATTTCAAATACGTTTCATAACTGCTTTCAAATACGTTTGATAACTGCTTCTTGATTTCATCAATTAACTTCTCTGCATTTCCTGTAATTATTAAATCATCAACATATAATGAAATCAATATTATATACCCCTGTTCATCAAATTTGGTATACAGATTTGTATCACTTTTGCTCCGCATAAAACCCTGTTGAAGAAAGAAAGAGTCTATCTTCTCATACCATGACCTAGATGCATGTTTTACTCCATACAATGCTTTCTTTAACTTACACACTAAGTGTTCTTTCCCCTTTTCAACAAAACCTTTAGCTTGAGTAAGGTAAACCTCTTCCTTTAACTCACCATTCAGAAATCCAGATTTAACATCTAACTGATGCAACTTCCAATGATACTTTGTAGCTAAAGCGATTAACATTCTGATAGTATTCAATTTAGCTACTGGTGCAAATGTTTCAGCATAATAAATACCTTTTGTTTGTGAATACCCCTTTGCAACCAATCTAGCCTTATACTTATCTATACTACCATCTGATTTAAACTTGGGTTTGTATATCCATTTACATCCAATCGGTTTCTTATGTTTAGGCAATTCTGTCAATTCCCAAGTATTGTT
>CBVK0101893633.1:0-12151 GCA_900067695.1 Picea abies
TCCATAGAATATACTAACTAAATAGAAAAACCAAAGACATGAAATATGGTACTACACATATTATAATATATTATCAAGGAAAAAACAAGCTAAATGAAATTTGGACATTTGAAAAAAAAATTACAAGTTAAATGAGTACATCAATAAAAAATAACATACTAACCTTGCAAGTTCAAAATCCGAGCTATGTAGATCGAGAATTGGATTTGTTCAACCGGTGGGTGATGGAAAAAATAAACAGCTCAAACAAAATCCAAGAACAGTGTCGCAACTATAGCAATTGTGTCGCAAAGTCTCTTAAAGTCACGTATATATAGATAAAATAGTCAACTAGCCATCAACACCGACCAATGAAATAGGCAAAATTTTCGTTGCTATTTCCACAAAAGTTTGTCACTATAGAGACTGAAATCCCGACTAGGTTAAAATAAGATTTTTGTGGATATTGCGATGACTTTTCATGGAAATATCAACGAAAATCCTACCCTATTTAAAAAAATGATGAAACTAGTGGAAGCGTGGAAAATTTTCATGGAATAATCTACCCATATGTAGTAGTGTGGAGAACATGGGAAGACAAAACGATAGAGGAAATATTTCAGGAACCGCGAGAATTATAGGAAGGGAAGATCCAAATATAGACTAGGAAAGATAGAGTGGTGGAATTGTGGGAAGAAATGACATATGAAGAAAGACTGTAGAGCTCTAAAGAAACAAAAAGATGGACAGTAGGAGAAAAATCAGGAAGCAAATGTAACAGGTGATGTGTTACAATATGCTTTGATTATTTCTTTAGATAATATTATTGAATCTTGGGTAGTATATTCAAGGAACTTATTTCATGCCACATCCCATAGGAAATATTTCCAATATTATGTTCAAGGTGATTTTGGACAGGTTTATTTGGGTGATGATGGAGCATGTCAAATTGTTGGAATGGGTAAGGTACAAATAAAGGAAAAGAATGGAAACTAATGGTTACTGAAATAGGTGAGACATATACCGTATCTAAGAAGAAATATAATTTCAATAGGGCAATTGGAAAGTGAAGGTCGTATGTCTACATTTATAGATAAGGCATGGAAGGTCACTAAAGGATCACTGGTAATGGAAAAATGAGAGAAGGTAGGTACATTGTTTTTATGTACTGGTAATGTTGACTCTTCTATCTCTTTAGTTTCCATAGGTGTGGATAGAACAATGTGGAATCATAGGCTTGGACACATGAATGAGAAGGGGATGCAGATACTTCCCAAAAGGAATTTGTTTCCAGATCTTAAACAAATTGATTTGGATTTCTGTGAGCATTGTGTTTATGGAAAACATAAGAGAGTTAGATTTCTCAGAGTCGGAAAGTAAAATAAGAGTGAAAGGTTAGATCTTGTGAATACAGATGTATGGGGACCATATCAAGTATCATCTCTTGGTGTCTCTTGTTATTATGTTACTTTTATTGATTATGCAACTAGAAAAACTTGGGTTTATTACATTTGACAAAAATCTGATGTTTTTGACACTTTTAAGAGATGGGAAGATTTGGTTGAGAATGAGACATGAAAAAGGTTGAAGTGTCTCAGATCAGAAAATGGAGGTGAATAATACAGTAAGGAGTTTGATTATTACTATTCATACCATGGGATTCGTAGAGAGAAGATAGTTCCAGGAACACCACAATAAAATGGTGTGTTATAAAGGATGAACGGGACAATCATGGAATGTGCAAGGAGTATGAGATTCCATGTTGGGTTTCCCTTATAGTTCTAGGAATATGTTGTAGATATTGTTTCTCTTAATAAACAGAAGGCCTTCAAGCTCCTTGGATGGTGTCATTCCATAGGAGGTATGGATAGGTAAAAGGGTAAACTACTCATTTCTGAAGACTTTTGGTTGTGAAGCATTTGTCCATATTGATAAAGAAAATGGAACAAAGATTGAGGAAAAATCCAAGTGTACATTTATTGGGTATTGTGTTAATGATTTTGGTTATTTCTTATGGGATTATAAAAATCATAAAATCATTAGGAGTGGAGATGTGGTATTCAATAAAAATGTCATGTACAGAGATCAGTTGCAAGGAAAGAAACAGGAAAAGGAAAACATAGAATACACAGTGCTTGATGAAATCAAAGAAAATGAAATTCAAAAGGTACAAAAAAGTAAAAATGACAACAACAAGAGAAGGAGGAACCTCAAATTCTTGCAAGTGTTGTTAGAATATATACCAGGTTAAGTAGACCCCCTCGACGATATTCTCCTTCATTGTATTATTTATTGTTGACTGACTCTGGTGAACCAGAAAGTTATGAAGAGGCCATGAAAGTAGACACTAAAAAGAAGTGGGAGAAATTCATGAAAGAGGAAATGGATTCCTTGGTAAATATCCAAACTTGGGACTTGGTTTAGTTTCTTGCAGGAAAAAGAGCATTGCATAATAAATTAGTTTATAGGTTGAAGGAAGAAGATGGAGATAAAAAGTGGTACAAGGCTAGACTTGTTGTAAAGGGGTTTTCACAAAAGAAAGGTATAGATTTTGATGAAATATTTTCTCTTATTGTTAAAATGACTTCAATTAGGAGTATTTTAAGTCTTGTGGCAATAGAAGATTTGCATCTTAAATAGTTAGATGAAAAAATAGTTTTTCTCCATGGGGATTTGGAGGAAGATATTTATATGCAACAACCATAGGGGTATGAAGTCAAAGGAAAGGATAATTTGGTATGCAAGTTGAAGAAGAGCTTGTATTGCCTAAAGCAAGATCCAAGGCAGTGGTGTTTGAAGTTTGACAAGTTTATGATAGAACATGGTTATAGTAGATGTCATTCTTAACACTCTATTTATTTTAAGAAGCTAGAAAATGGAAGCTATATTATCTTGTTATTGTATGTAGATGACATTATTGTTGCAGGTTCTAACATGTAGGATATAAATGTGATAAAAATGAAATTATCTAATTCATTTGCGATGAAGGATTTGGGTGATACAAAGGAAATCCTTGGTATGAGAATAACAAGACATGAGAAAATTTGCAAATTGATATTGTCTCAGGGTGAGTACATAGAGAAGGTGTTGGAGAGGTTTAGAATGCATATTGAAAAACCAGTTAGTACACCTTTGGCCATCCATTTCAAATTAACCAAGGAAATGTGTCCCAAGACATGGGAGTAGATAGAATACATGTCCAGGGTCCATTATTCATCATTAGTTGGTAGTTTGATGTATGCTATGGTGTGCACAAGACCGGATATTTCACATACGATGGGAGTTGTGAGTAGGTATATGAACAATCTAGGTAAAGAACATTGGGGGGCAGTAAAATGGATTCTCAGTTATTTGAGAGGTATTGCTACTCATGCATTATGTTTTGGAGGTTCAAACATTGTTCTACAAGGATATGTTGATTCAAATATGGCAGGTAATAAAGAGAGAAGGAGAAGCATGACAAGGTATGTTTTTACTGTAGGTGGAACAACAGTAAGTTGGATTTCAAACTACAAAAGGTTGTTTCAATTTCAACAATGAAAGCAGAGTATGTTGTCGCTACAGAGGCTAGTAAAGAGATCATTTGGTTATAGAGGTTTATGGAGGAATTAGGAAAGAAGCAAGAGAATAGTAGGTTGTACTGTGACATCCATAGTTCTGTTCATCTTGCAAAGAAATCAGCCTTCCATTCTAATACTAAGCATATAAAACTCATGTACCATTTCATATGATCCATTTTGGAAGATGGAAAATTGAAGCTGGAAAAGATGAATACTAGCCAAAATCCTACAGACATGTTAACAAAGGTAGTAACTAGGGAGAAACTGAGTTCCTTCTCAGTTTTAGTTGGCCTTCAATCATGAAGGTGAAGATGATAAATTTTCCAGGTCCAAGGTTGATCATAATCCAACAGGTACAACAACAATGGATTTGTTGTGATCAGTGTCCAAGTGGGAGATTGTTGATTTTGGAGCCTGATTATCTTCCTGATTCAGAGGTATTGTTTCAACTGTGTTTGGACCCCATTACCTGACAGGGGGGTGTGGGGGGTATTTCCCCCCACATATATAGCCAAGAGGGTGGTGACACGTTATGGATCCCCCCACTGGTGGAGGTTCTATGGAAGCACCCCTAAAGAGAAAATTTTGAGAAATTTTCCTTTTAAAATATTGTAATTTCATATTCAATATGGATCGTTCATTATAAGATCACAAATATGATGGTAGAAGTTGTGTTAGGGTTTTTTTTTCCCTAGAAGGAAACCTTATTTTATGAGGGAATTGTATTGTGGCTATGTATGTGAGTGAATATTTTATTCTGAGAGAGGAGATTGTGAGACAAAGAAGCAGAAGTTACAGTGGGTGTGTTGTAGGTTGTATCCCTTCATTTGCTAGATAATAATAAAGGAAGCACCTGGAAATTTATCTGGTGGACGTATCCCATACTGAGTGAACCATGTATATCTATGTCTCTATAGTATTATGTATCTTTTGTGTTTTATTTCCGCATTTGTTTTATTTTATTACTCTTCGATCCTGTTTTTCTAACAAGATCTATCGAGTTCAAGTGACCTTGTTAACAAGTGTTCAATTATAAAATCCTCCTCTAATATTGACCATCAGATTGAATAGATATCAATCATCAGATCTATCGAGATCATGTGACCTCGTTAAAGGTCGATCACCTTTAAAACCCGCTAAATATCTGGACCGGTGATTGGTGTGATTCACCATCGTCCAATATCGAGGACGTGCAAGTTGTACCATGGCGGTATAAAGGAAAATGGGATGGGACCCACTCATACTGTATCTAATGATTGAGTGATAGGTGGAGGCCTATCATTGAGTGCACATTAGTCAAGGAAAAAAAAATAGAGAATGCCATGTGGTAGTCGAGTACAAGTGTGACCCACATTTCTAAAGGGATGGCTATCCAGGAATCCAGAAATTTGGGATTTATTTTTAATGGAATTTTATGAAGGTATGAATCCCAGATAAAGAGGAACTATGTGGGAGAAACCAAGATATCTGGAAATTTGAGAATCTAGGTATTCTAATAAATGGGAATTTTTCAAAATTCTGAATTTTGGATGACAATTATCCATAAGGATATATGATGTCGAATGGGTGGATATCTGAAGGATTGGAAATACCATATATCCAACTCTGTGTATTTTGGAGAAGCAACCTAGTTGTGGAGAAAAGGGAGGATCCACATCATCAAACACTTGGGAGATAGGTCCTTATGGATGCCCATTCGGTTGATGATGTTAGATGGTACATGTTGAGAAAGTCCACATGGATGCCACATGGATATGATGACTTCATCATAAGTGAAAATGATGGAGATCTATCTTTAAAGAGACATAATTTTTTCCCAAGCTCATATTTGAGCTCAGTTATAGTTATTGGAAATATTTTGAGGACTATAATTCATCTGTATTCTCAGAATCAAATTTAGAGTTATGGTTAAGAAAGACAAATTCTGGAATAATTTGTGCATCCTATCATCCTAATGAGGATTAGGGGGTTGGGTGTGTTACATTGTGTTTATTTGGACTCAACTTTAGATGTAGCTTACAACACTTATCTTCGGTGTGACCATCGATATTACAATGGTTACAATAGTTGTTTGGATCCTTGCACTAATGTGTAGTTATTTTCATCTTCTTATCCTATCATTTACACTTCTTCTTTCCCTCATTGGAAGCATATTGGTTGTCTTTCTACTTGTAACCACTTGGTTATCCTTTATTCTTACCCATATTATCCAAATATTGTGCTTGCACATAAATCTCATCAACTATCTTAGGTTTAAAGAGCATCACTTTCCTTCATAAATGATTTGTAGACTGTTGAGTGCAATCTATGTCGTATAAATTCTCAACGATTTAATGTCAACCAGAAGCTCGTAAGCTTAGAGGCACAACACAATATGTGCGAGGATTGAAGTTGTCTATTCTAAACTACGAAAGCAAAGAACATAAAAATAACATGAATATACAAATGACAAATTTTACCTACTATATACAACACATAGGTGTACTGACATCAGTGCATGGGGGCCCTTCCATCCTTCAGTAAGTACACCATAATCTTTCAAAATGGAAGCATGTCTTGTATTCAAAAGAATATGATTACATCTTTATTCCAATATGAAATCTCCTCTCGACTAACCTCAAGAATCAACCTATAAATTCAAAACATGAGCATTTCCCAGACTTCACACCCATCTCTATTTTGAGGCTCAACATACCCCCAAACTGAAGATATTGCATGTCCTCATGCAATCAATTACATTACTTTTTGATACTTGAGCTTTGGCTTAAACTCTGCATGATATCATTTACTTAATTTTTGCAAAGTATTTTTGATGAACTACGACTGAGCTTTGGATTAAACTCTGCATGATATCATTTACTTAACTTTTGCAAAGTGTTTTTGATGAACTGCGACTGAGCTTTGGCTTAAACTCTGCATGATATCATTTACTTAACTTTTGCAAAGTGTTTTTGATGAACTGCAACTTGGTTGGTTCTTGTGTTTCAACCATATTTTGTTTGTTGCATTCAATATTGATGTATGATCTTTGCATAATGTGATTTTTATTGCAGAGTATTTTTTGTTGGAATGCATCATGGTTGGTTCTTGTGTGACAACCATGATTATGTTGGCATCCAATTATATTTTAAATACTTTTGACAAAGCCATTTATATGCTCATGTAATAGTGAATATATTTGAAGGTATGTGAGTTTTTAGAATGTGATATATGAATATGGAAAAATATGAAAGTGACAAAGTATGTATGTAAATGTATCCCTCCCCCCAAACTGATGGTTTTGGCAGTTGTGTGAGATGAGGAAAGGAAGTGAAGTTTTTCCAAAAATTATCATTCTCACTTTTCAAGGAATTAAATGGTTAAAAGTTAGAAAATATCATACCTTAACTTACCCTTTCAAAAATGGATGAGAGTTGTGTGGCTGCAAAATTCTGTTCATAATATTCTTTACTTGGTTGTGAAAATGGTGGATGAGGTCGAAAAAGTGAATCTTTATTGTTGTTGTATATGCTGCTAAATCTGTTGTTGGATCTTCTGTTGAATGTTTGGAACCTATTGCTGCTGCTAAATCTATTGTTGGATCTTCTGCTGAATGTTCAGAATCTACTGTTGCTACTAAATTTGTTGTTGGATCTTCTCTGCTGAATGTTCGGAGTATGTTGTTGAATGCGACTGAAATGTATAAGGCTTGGAAGGTATACAAAATATAGAAGTTACATTCCCCCCCCTAGCCTTATTTATTGACTTGTCCCCAAGTCATGACAAACTGAAAAACAATGAAAGGAAATCTGCGTCATCTGCTACAAAATATGGGTCTTCAATTCTTCAACGGTCAATGGCACAAATCTTACTATGTGATTAAATGTGTTGGTGTCGAACATAGCAAGAATTTGTTGACTTAGTGGCCATTAATGAATGCCACTAGTTAACACGAGAAATCCCACCATTGATTCCAATGGGAGTCAATATGCCTAACACATCTTTGTAGGTACGAATAAGTTTGTTGTTGTCGAGTTGCCTACAAGATCAAACGAACAAGGGATATTAATGTACTCCCATTGTTCATTGGCAAGAGTACTTCCCATTAAGGCATGCAAGCCTCTAGGTGTTTTTACGAAGATAATTAGACTCAAGGACTTTGACTCAATGGTGTATGGAAGCAAGGTTTTATTGTCAAGTGTAGGAAAAGGAAACTGAATATGTAAGGAGGGCCAAAAATCTTGTAGATGAGCTTGGTTGGTTTTATTTATGGGTTAGGGTTGAAGAAAATGTAATGAAGTGTATGAAGTGAAGTGTAATGGGAAATGGATAATGACTCTTGTTGGAAAAGAATGAATTATGGCATACAAACTTTCAAATATAGCAATGGAATGGAAACTCTCAATGGAATGCAAACTTTCAAACATAGCAAATCTGCTCATGAATTGTGCTAAAAATAGTTGAGTTTGACTAGTCTTTGACCAGCCACTTGGAGATGTTGAATTCAAGTGTGGATAGGTTTTTCACCATCCTTTTACATTTAGGAACAAACCCATCTCTTCCAAGTTTTTTAATCTATCATGCAACATTCAAATGATTAAACTATTACAGGAAGTTGCAAAAATTCGTAATTGGAAATTTCATTTATATTCATGGACTAGTTCTTTAGAGTTTCTCATGAATTTTGTCTTTGGAAGATTAATTGTCATCACAATGTAATCTCCTTATTGTTCACTTGATTAATCTATAACCTGCAAAAGAAAATTGGCAAAAAGAAAACATAAGTGTGTTCAAGAAGAAATGGCCAATTTCTTAGTGATTCTTATGCAAAAATAGATGCCAAATGAAATAGATTAAGAAAAATCAAAGTGTTGAAAGTAACTCTATTCATGATATTAGTAGCAATCCATTCTGAAAGAAATAACCATGAAAAGTAAAGTTACTCCCTGTTGTTGTCAGCGAACTTTTGTGCATGGCAAAAAGCTTGGCACTGTAGATTTGTTGTGTCGGCAATTCCCATTAACGGACTGCTAATTAATTCTCCATTTTGTGCATCAATGACATAAACATTGTAAATTTTATCACCTTTATTGTCCTCTGCATATGCAGTCATCTGTTGGAGATCTCGCATCATCTTTTCCAGCTACAAAGTCTTCATCCTCTTCATCACTGTCTTCACCACCGGCCCCACCATCACGTTGATTTTTTTATTCGCTCAAGATTTGGATCTACAGCTTCATCATCAGAATTCTAAAATGTCGCTGCAACTCCACCAACAGTTTTTGTATCTCCTAAATTGATGATTTTCAAACCCTTGGTGTTTATGAAGCTGAAAAGATTGTGATATTCATTCCGTTGAATATTGCGAAACTGATTCTCTTGCTTACTTTCAGTTTGATAATAGGATCAAAATAGTGCGAAGACATACTACTCGTACTAGCAGCTCCATGCCTCTCAAACTTAAGATAATCAATCTCCTCATGAAGAATAAGTGTTGGGGTTTAGGCATAAGTTGCACCACCAAATAGGTCAGTCTATGCAGTCGGCCTTTCAGTCTTTGACTCTGATCATATTGATGGTCAGAGGAATATTGAGTCAAACAATCAGTCTCCACCACAATGGAGAAATCAATGAGCTTATTGAATGGTGGAAAATGAAAGACGAATGGCCCCTTGGAAGACACCTTTTGAAAGGATAGATGGACATGACTCAACCTGTTTTCCCTCGATTTGAATTTCTCCACGATCTGACTTGCACTTATCATGGTCAGATTTGATTCAGTTTGGCAACTGGAGCGGCAAAAAAATCTGCACAAAAATCTGCACGTAATTACAAAACTGATGATAGCATCTTGCTAGACGTCTCCCCATGGAATCTGTAGAATAAACCCAACTTGCAGATGTGTAGAAGAATCACTGGTAATCATTTCGACCAGCGAGCAGATTTGTGCAATAATTATGATGTTGAACCAGAGATTGGAGCAGATTGAGTGGCAGATTGCACGGGGAGGTGGCAACACTGCCACATTTCAAGTGCATGTCGTCTCCGGAGGCTGGTGTGAGGCTGGACCATTGCAGGAATGCATGCGCTGCCCTTGCCACATATTCTCTATCTGGTGAAGTCGTGTGAGGTCACCGATTAAACGAACCACTGAGACTCCCTGACATGACATGTTTCCACTGACCAGAGCATAGTGAAGGACCCCACACAAGCAAGAGATATATTCACCAATGGATAAAGCATACTCATTTTTTCAATCCATGAAAGAAAAACGTTCAGTTCAGTCCAGATAAGGCAAGTTTATAGGCGTGAAAGCGATACGCAGACATGCAGAATGGGCATGGACGTGGGTGTGGTCATGGGCGTGCAGAACGATCCGATCGAAACTTTCATTTACTGTTAAAATTTCTGGTTCAATTGCCAACATTCGTTCTTCCACAAAAGAAGTCGGCCATCTACCTTTCTCGGCCCATCAGCAAATTAATTAGTATTCCCCAGAGATTATAAGTTTGTACAGGCTGCAAATCCATTTTCTGTAAACCTTTCAGAGATTTATCGATCCATTCAAAGATCTATCCAGTGATCTAATCAACAATTCATTGCAATGATCTAACCATTCAACTCCAACAATCCATCCAGCGATTTGTCTAGCGAACTTACCAAAAATATATTGAAGCAAATCGCATTTGTCATACCTGAATTGGTGCAATCGGTGCAAGGAGAAAGTGGTGTGTCGATGGTGCAAGAAGAAATAAAGAGAACTCAAACGTCAATTGTGAAATTGTAACCAAATTTTAAGAGTCGATTCCAGCCAATTGAAAAGATCAATCACTCATTTTCAAGCAACTTTACAAGGGTCAAGTCCAATCTCCTATAGTTCGCTTTCTTTTTGCAGTGCATTATGTGGTGTGTTTCAATCTTCTTTTTCGTGGATGGCTGTAGAAATGGTATTCTGGTTGAATCCTTAAAAATATTATCGACTTCATAATTGTTCATGCAATAGAGAATGACCCCATCCGAGCTCATCCAGCACAAGCCTTCTTGGGTCAAGCGATACTTAGCAGATTGCAATTTAAGGAATCTTGTTTTATGCTCTACTAAACCAATTTCATGCAGATCAATTTTCCAGCGAAAGTATATTTATTTGAAATAAACCAATTGATTTTCTGATCTTCCTATCGCACGAAGCGCAGGAAGAGAGCATAATAATCTCTTGTTTTGTTTTTTATTTTTGCAGGCTAGCGTGGATGGATAAAACACAATTAAAATCTGTGATCAAACCTTGCATTATCTACACTCTTTCTGCAATGTCACGGGGGCGTTTAGACTCTCGGAAGACAAAGCTTTCCGATAATCAAGCTCTTGGCTCACCCGTGATACAGAAACAAGACATAGAAATGCAAATTTATTCATTTATTCATGATGATTTAAAATAATACTAAAAGAAAATTCTACAATAAAATTCTACGACGATATTCTACGAGATCTCGTTTTATTTATTTATTTATTTTATTTTTAAGCTATTCTACATTAACTTGAAAGATGTTTTATCTTTTTAGTAAAAGAATGCTTCCAGTGAAGCCATCTACGGATTAAAAATTCAAAAATGCTCACATCAAGATTCAAAATTCTTACCTGATTGTTTGCAAGGATGTGAGTAACCTGTCTTAGTCTTGGAGTTGGCCAAAGTTCTTTTGAAACCAATCTTCATTATTGTTCTTGCTCTCCAAGAAGTACCTGTTTATCATCGTCAAATTCTTCATCCGTAGATGGATTAGTGAGAAAATGGGGGGGGTGGTTTTAAAAACTGAATTTGAAACTAACTAAGTATGGAAAGAAAAATAAAAAAAACTCAACTTAAACTCCTTTATGAAGATCCTGCTGTCACCAGGGTTCACAAGTTATTCCATAAAATAAAAAGAACTCTTAAATTAATCAAGAAATTCTAAAACTCCATTCGAAGTTACATTCATAGATTCCTTATCACATATCAATGACTTCTCTTCATTCAATCAAAACAGAAAGCATTCAAACTAGTCTAGGGTATTCAAACTAGTTTAGATACTGTAAATGCAAGAAAGACTAAACTCTTATTCAAGAGATGTATTCATAGTTTTTTTTACATTTATCAGCAACTTAACTAGTTTTTTTTTTAAATAAAAAGAAACTTGAAAGCATAAACAACCAAATAGCAATGACCGATACCTTACTGTTGAAAGCAAAGATTCATATTGAATTCTCATTCAAGAAATTATTCACAATATGAAAATCAATGCTCTAACAATTAGATATGAAAAAGTAAACCTATCTAACTAAACTTCAACCCTAACTTGTACCTCCCCGGCAACGACGCCAAAATGTTGAGTGCAATCTATGTCATATAAATTCTCAACGATTTAATGTCAACCAGGAGCTCGTAAGCTTAGAGGCACAACACAATATGTGCGAGGAATGAAGTTGTCTATTCTAAAATACTAAAGCAAAGAACATAAAAATAACATGAATATACAAATGACAAATTTTACCTACTATATACAACACATAGGTGTACTGGCATCAGTGCATGGGGGCCCTTCCATCCTTCAGTAAGTACACCATAATCTTAACACAAGATAGAGATCAAAATGGAAGCA
>CBVK0101893639.1:0-26423 GCA_900067695.1 Picea abies
TGGCCAATTCTTGATTACCTCCACCTTATCTGGATCCATCCTCAACTCATTTGCAGATATAACAAATCCCAAGTAAATAAGTTTTGTCTTCATGAATGAGGACTTCTTTATGTTTATCAACAACTTCTCCTGCTGTAGTTTCCTCATCACAATGGCCAAATGCTTCAGATGTTGAGCCTTCATCTTACTGAAAATCAATATATCATCCAGATACACGATGACAAATTTTTTGATGAAATCCTTCAGGACTTCATTCATCAATCTCATAAAGGTACTTGGTGCATTTTTTAAGCCAAACGACATAACAAGCCATTCATACAAACCTTCATTTGTCTTGAATGCTGTTTTCCACTCATCGCCTTCTCTCATGTGAATTTGGTGATATCCACTCTTCAAATCAATCTTTGAAATTTTTTTTGCTCCACTTAAGCAATCCATTAAATCATCCATCCTTGATAATGGAAATCTGTACCTAATGGTTATCTTGTTGATGGCTCTTGAGTCGGTACACATTCTCCAACCTCCATCTTTTTTTGGACTGAGTACTGTTGGAATGACACACGGGCTCAAACTTTCCCTGACCAATCCTTTGTTTAGCAACTCCTANNNACCTGCTTCTTGACCTCTTCATTTTCTTGCGGCGTCAACCTATACGCGGCCTTATTCGACAAACTGGCTCCTGGTATGAGATCTATATGATGACTCACACTCCTCATTGGTGGCAATGAACGAGGTAATTCATCCACCACGATGTCAACGAACTCTTCCAGTAGTTCCTGAACTTCTTTTGGCAAATCATCCACTCTTGTGCTAGTCAGAACAATTCTCGATTTTCTGACCACAAAGAATTGCAGATCCTCCTTCTTCTTAACCTTGGTAAGAAGTTCCTTCCCACTCATGAGAAGTACTGTGTTGCTTTCTTCTGGCTGCACCTCCTAATTCTTTATTGGAAGCAACATGTGTCTCCTCCCATTCTTCTCCAGGGTGTATGTGTTCATTCTCCCATCATGAATCACATTTCTATCGTATTGCCATGGTCTACCCAGCAATAGATGACAAACATCCATAGGAATGACATCACATAATATCTTATCATTATATCCTCCTATCTTAATGTCAACTAAGCACTATTTAGTGACATTTACCTGATGTCCTTTTTGTAGCCATGAAACTTTGTATGGACTCGGGTGATCAGTTGTCTCCAGCTCCAGCCTTTCTACCATCTCGGTTGAAATGAGATTGTTAGTGCTACCACTGTCCACAATAACCTTGCATACCCTGTCCTTGGTTTTGCAAGCAGTTATGAAAAGTCTAGTTCTTTGAGATGAGTCCTCCACCTCCTTCTTGGGTGTTAAGAGAACCTTACGCATCATCAATGACCTTCTGCCTTCTGCATCTTTCGCTTCCACATCTCGCCTTTGTGCCTCGGCGATGTGAGCTTCTCCTCCATCCTTCTTTTTATCTGGACAGTTGAATGACTTGTGCCCATCCTTTCCACATGTGAAGCATGTGATTACTCCACCTCTTCCTCTTCCTCTACCCCTAGTATGAGGAAACCTATTATTATCAGCATATCCTCCTCTCTGCTCAGTATGCTGTTATCTCTGCTCAACGTGTCGTCCTCGCTGTGAACTTCCACCTCTCTCTGTTCGAGTTTGAGGTTTCTTCCAGTCGTCCCTGGGCTTCTGGGTCCTTTCCTAGGCAACCGCTTTGCCTCTGGGCTGACTTCTACCTCGGCCTCGCTGACCTTTCTTACGACTCAGCTTCTCTTCTGCATTTAAATCCATTTGGTAAGCATCCTCCACCGTTTGGATGGTTTCCATGCTCATTTCATCCTGAATGTCATATCTCAGGCCATTCATATACCTGGCTACTTTTTCCTCATTGCTTTCATGATGACCTTCCCTAATATTCAGCCTGTAAAATTCCTCAGTATACTCCTTCACTGTCATCAGCTTCTGTCTTAGGTTATGCATCCTCCTAAACAGAGAAATTTGGTAGTCCCTGGGGAT
This sequence comes from Picea abies, assembly GCA_900067695.1. NCBI lineage: Eukaryota > Viridiplantae > Streptophyta > Pinopsida > Pinales > Pinaceae > Picea > Picea abies. Next base: position 2,013 of record CBVK0101893639.1, read on the forward strand.
AAATTTTGCCTTCATCTTTGCAATCATCCTGTCCCAGCTCTTAATTTTCTACTTGCCTTGGCAACGCCTGTCAGCTTGTAGTTCATCCCACCACAAGGCCGCATGTCCTTTCAACCTCGTGACGGCATGCCTGACTTTCTTGTCCTCTTCAATATCTTCATAGTCAAAATAGGTGTCTAGAGCTCTAATCCAGTCTAGAATCTCTTCTACATCCAAATTTCCCTTATAAAATGATATGTCCATTTTCACCTTTGCACCCATTCTTGCAACAACTTTAAGTAAGCGCTCATTTGATGCATCCTCTGCTAGGATTTCTTCTCCTCCATGTCCAACATCATCTTCATTTTCAGACTTACTGATATCTCCTTTGTCAGCTTTGCACCTTTGCCTTATATCCATGTCCACAATCATAGCGCGTAAGTCATGCAGTTCTCTTTCCACTCCTGGATTTTGCACTTGCCTACCCCTTCCTCTGGACATTTCCCTTTCCTCCTCTGGATCGAGTGATTGTCTATCTCTTCTCCTTGGCGGCATGGTGAATTCTCCTTTTTCTCTGCTACAGAAAGAAAAGAATCTTTTCTAAGCTCTGATACCACTTGACGTGTGTATGAGAGTGCTTTCCTTCCCTGCCTCTTCCTGCTTGAAATATACAAGCAAGATTCTCACTCTGATACCACTTGACATGTGTATCAGAGTGCTTTCCTTCCCTACCTCTTCCTGCTTGAAATATACAAGAAATATTCTCGCTCTGATACCACTTGACGCATGTATCAGAGTGCTTTCCTTCCCTGCCTCTTCCTGCCTAAAATATACAAGCAATATTCTCGCTCTGATACCACTTGATGCAGGCACGCCCGCTAGACACGTCCGCTCATAGGATCTTTCTTCCTTCCTCGGCCCAAAGAACTGAAAGGTTCTTCTAATTCCCTATCGGGAATTTTTCACCCACGACAACTTCTTCAAAAGATCTCCCTTAGGGAAATCGGACTTCACGATTTCGTGAATCCTGTGATCGCATGATTTGTGCCTCATGATTCTCCGAAATCCAACGTGAGTCAATGCTGACCTTTTACCTTGCTATCAGGGTTCCTCCTATCGGGATTTCGGCATTTGCGATATCCAAAATAACTTGCCTCACCATTCCCCGATTCCCGATATGCTCCCCTGTTGCCTTAGCCCCTTCCCGAACTAAGCCTTTTGTCCACGCGACTGGTTCCTATATGACTGCAAGCATATTCCTCATCAGAGTTTTGGACTTTCTAATGTCAAAATACCATCGTCCTCAGGACTCGTGATTTCCTGAATCCCGATTCGCCACTATACGGACAACTGGCTCCCACAATGGCGCTTCCCTTCATTCCGGCGTGCTGACAGCTGGCCGCACGGTGGTACCTTCCTCCCTGTCGGGGTTTCAGACTCTGTGAATCCAAAGTGCATAAAAATCTTGTCACTGGGATCTCCAATATCCCGATGAGACAAACAATGATAGATGAATCCCTTGTCAGGACTTTTTCCGATGGCTCTGATGGCTGCCACCTGTCCATGTTGTTGACTCTGCTGTGGTCCCACACTATTTCCTTAGCCTGTCAGGATATCACATTTCGTGATATTGCGATTCTTGATGCACCGGTTTCTTGATGCACCGGTTGTTGACTCTCCATATTTTTGACACACGTCCCAAATGATGGACGGTTCAGGTCAACCCATCGGGGTTTTTCCTATGGAATTTCCTGATCTTCTGCTCCTATGAATCCCGATTTCTCGAACTCCGATGGCTCAATATCCCGACGCCTCTTGGGGTTCTTACTCTGCTCACAAGGGTTTAAACCCTGTGCAACTCCTGTCATCTCAGACAACTGACGGTTAACTGATCCATGATCCAACGATTGACGACCCCTGGAGCTTGAACTCTGAACGCGGCCGTAACCTCCTCGCTCCTTTGATCAATCCAATGGTTGATGAAAGATTGTAAATCTTCTCCACGAGATCCTAACCATCTATCTTCCTCTTGGATGTCTTCTACGGGTGAACCCAGTATTCCTCTATGAAAACTGGTCCCCCTATGCATAACTTTGCAGCGCTTGTTCAAACACTCCATGGCATGGATTCTCTGGGCTTCTCCTCGACGAACTTAAAAGCCTTATCCCTCCTGAGATTTCTCACACTTTCAACCTCTAAGAGGGTCCTTGCACGCACTCCTTGCGGAAGTTCTCAAACACCTCCAATTGTTGAGTTCTTTTGACTCTGCGCACACCTGCAACAACATTCCTTCAATACTTCGCTCAGTTTCACCACTGAGACTCTCCTTAGCCTGCACACTTCTTGCATGGATCGTATAACCCAATTTCACTTCTGGGTGAACAATAACAAGAGTTAGTCTATCCAAGCCTTCTGTCAACACACTCCTTGCGGACCACTTCAACTGCACTCCTTGCAGGAATCCTTGCTCAGATAGAGAAACAATTGAAACTCATTCCTTCTACTTCCTTTCAGACTTCAATCTCAACATATGAAATCATATACACAGCATAACAACAAATGCATAACAGGAAGTAAATACTCATGAGCATATCATTCAACACACATACACAAAGAATAAACACAACTCCATGAATTTGAATTAAACTCTTCTATTAATCCAAATGACTGTACATGGATGTTTCTAAACAACTCTATGCTTCTCTTCTCAATGCTCAGAATTCTGTTAACTATCCAGAATTATGTTACAATGCACAATGAGGGTGTCTATATCTTTTTTTCCCTCTTTTCTTCTAAAACTGTCTAATCTAATATTAAAATCCTATCTACCTGCATTAACTACTATAAATGCCTCCATATGCTTCAGACGAGAGCGGGGTTCTCAAGGTCTTCTTACATTATTCCAAGGTTCCTTCATTAAATGGTCTCATTTATATTTGGCGCATCAACTTCAAGGGAAAATTCAAAATATTTGACTGGGTTTGCCCAGCTATCCTTTGTCTTCTGCGCTGGCTCGCTTGACGTGAGGGATGCTCTTGCATCAATGAACCTTGAAGGCACTGCATATAATTGGTACCTATGTTGGAAATTAAGAATCCAATAATACACTTGGAACTCCTTCAAAAACTTTTTTTTTTAAAGATTCTGTAAGTGCCACCATTTTTTCAGTTACAGTCAGTCCTAGATGAGTCATGGTCCATGAGTCAAAGCATGTGAGTTCAGGTAATGAACAATGAATGGGTTGAAGCCAGCAAGTGATCGGTTTGGCCCTTGGAGTTAGGAAAGGGTGTCATAATCAAACATGTGTAAATTGTAAAGGTCTATTCCCAAAAGGTCGGGTCCTGTTAGAAAGAAGGATTTTACGTGCCAAAGGTCTTGGCAAGTTGTTAGAGTAAGGGTCACATCAGTAGATATAACAACCATCATCACCTCATTATGAAGTAAAAAAAGATAAGAAATCACGATGCTCATATCATGTATACTCTATAGCTCTTATCATCTATACCTTACACACTCCGAAGTGTACCCGTTGCACGAGTGTGCTGTGCAAATCTTCATTCTGCTTCAAAACTTCTCATCACCATGGATTCAATGTCCTCTATCATGATACCATCCCTCGCCCATTCAGTTATAAATTCCAGTCATTTTTCATCTATCTCTCTTACAATCCAAGTTTATGCGTTGTCTATAATTTTTCTTGCAAGCCCTGAGTTTTCTCGCTGCGGGAAAGCGATTGCCATGAACTATGTCACAAACTTGGTCAGTCAATATTGCCACGTTTTTTCCATCTTAAATAATGGTTCAGAACCTGTTAGAGTTGGTCACAAGCTAGTTCATCAAGCGACAAGTCCTCTCATGATCATCCTTTCATCCTCAGAGTTTTTGTCACGCCCAAATTTTCTGTCGTTCTCGCCTATTGTGACGAGCCTGTCATCATCATTGTCACAACATTGACCTTTTCCTGCACCAAGAATCTTCGTGGTGCTAGGGGGCCACACAGTGAATTCCTAAATTCATTTTCTCTTATCACGCAAAGTTCCGCTATCGCCTCTCTGACATGTCTGGGCTAAGAATATCATTACCCATTTTCCGTGTGAAGGGGGTGTCATCTTTAACTACCGCGCACGTAGAAAAAACACGCATTGCACCCTAACGACATCCCAAAACATAAGAAAGAGGGCACAAAGTGGCAGAAATGGGAGGCCCGAGCCTCAACACTTGGCGTTGAATAACGAAGATCGAAATGTCAGGGCATATTTCGAACAGGTCAGATGCATGCAATATTGCGATAAAATCCAAGGATACAATGTGAAACTGTCAGAACAGTTCACACTCAGATTTAATGGGTTCCACATGGTTATTGCAGGAATCACATTCCGAGTGACGAAGGAAACTCTATTAGCTACAACGAAGATCCCTACGTGCGGTGAGAGGTGGTCTAAGGGCATGCCTTTGGACGTGCTATGCTATGAATAATTTATCAAACCAAACTACCTGAACGAGAAAATTGAAACGGGTGTTCCAAGTCGGCATCTATGAGCCTTTTCAGAAACTATTGAAGGTGATTAGAAAGTATTTCACTTGTGAAATAAGGTATGACATAATATACCCACATCACATCAGACTGTTGATGTATTTCATAGGTAAGAGGCTATTGAACTTACCTTTCTTCTTGCACTAAATTCTAGGAGGAATGGCGGACAACATCCAAGCCGAATCAGACCAACCAAAGAAGAACTTATCCCATATCTCACTAATCAAATTGTTGATAGTTGAGGAATTGAGGCGACTGGACAAGGAGTGGGATTCATTTCTGTTTTCAACTGACATCCCTAGGGACCCCAAAGGATATCCCCCTCTACAAACGGGAGAAGTATCATCTTGCATCGTGGAGGTGGGAAGAGAAGGGGCTGAGGGAAAAGTAAATACAATGGAAGTCTCATCTCCCCAACATCGAGTACCCAGGAAAAGAGGTAGGCCAAGGAAGAACAAGGAGCCTGGGGATGCCCCAACTCTAAATGAACCACATGCACAATCGGTTGCTGAGAAGTTACTCATGCAAAATTTTTGGCTATAACCTGTCGAGGGTTCAAGCTGGGAAATCTGTGATAAATGAAGAAGGCCGGGCACTGAAAGCATGGATGTTCAGGAGCGGCCGCAACAGCTAAACAAAGCACAACTCTCTATTGCCAAGTTGAACCAGGAGAGCAAGAAATTGAGAAAGAAGTTAGCGGAAAGGACTCTCAAGACATCAACATCATAGAGTCGAGAAGGGAATGTGAATTGGTTCAAGATACAACTCTGAGAAGCGCAATATATTATCCTCCAGCTGCGTGAGGAACAAATAATTTCAGAGGATTAAATCGTGAAGCATTTCAAGGAATGTGGAATGACCATAGAAAACATCCGCGCAACTCTAGCCAGTGATGAAGCAAAGCTGAAGGGGAACAAGGTCTTGCGAAGACAGGTAAATAATATAAAAAGGTGTAACTGGTCCCTTAGGAAAACGCTCTAAACTTAAGACTGCAGATAAGGCCAGAAACATAATCGACCCGACCCCATTTTTGTCTTTTCAAATGTGGTGCAAAATTCCTCTCTCCCCATGTCCTACTTCCTGCTGGGAAGCAAGGAATCTGATGGGTATCTGTGCGATGGATATACATTGCATAGATGCTGAAAAACCACTCGTCGAGAAGGACAAGTGTAGGTGGAACACTCAACAATTTTCAAGGAGATGCATGGTCTCTTGATCATAGTCGCCATCTGGAAAACATGAGTGATAGTCCATAGTCACCCTCCATACCAACCCGTCACATGCATACCGCAACCAATTATCGCATGGCATCAATCAAAGCCCGTTACATTGGGTGGCATAAGTATGAAAAAGTGCTCAATCATTCAGATGACCCTTCAAAGGAGAAGCGACGATGCTTTACTTCTTAATGATGGAATCTTGCTGATGACCGAACAATCATGGTAAAGACATCGGTTATGACATAATTGGGTACAGTTGAGTTTCTATTCTTAGTAAGTTCCATTCGAAAGATAATCTAGTAGAGAATAACCATAGCCAAAATTCTAGGAGTAGTAGTTGGGGGCATGGCAACCCAAGAGGCCCATCTTTTTCTATATATTGCATCATTTCAATGTAAGCCAGGTTGGTTGGCAAATTAGTGTAGATAGTGACTGTTGAATGTAACATTTGACCCCTATTGAAATATAATGCGAAGGTCCCGAGACTTTGATGAAAATATTCTAATGGTGGTGATTTGATGTATTGTGATCTCTCTTATGTATGTATTTCCTATTTTCTGTATATCCATGTGTGTATTCTGTTTAAATCAGAACGTTTAATAAGTCTAGAATTCATCGCGTGGTAATTTAGACTCTTCCATTTAAACTCCTGTGTTTTCTTCTAAGTAATTTAGAATTCATCTCCAATGGTGCTCTGAGTTTCTTTATGTATTTTTCTCTACCCACACACAACGACTTTGAACTAAAAGACCATTGCCTGCTTAGCCTTTATCCTCTCAAGCTTTAGTTACCAAGTCATTTATGTCTCTCGCTTTCTGGAATTTGACTCCATGGCCCAAGGTTATGTATCCCTTGCCAATAGAACCAAAAACATTGCACGAACGCAATAAACCTAGCCAACAATTCAAATCCATTATCTTTTAGAGACTAAGTTTCAGAGAGAGCCCTCTCTAGGTTGGAAAGGCTATTTTTTGGTCTTAAAGTTGGTCTATAGGTTGCCTCTGTTATTCATTTTCTCTGCCAAACGAATTTATAGAGTGCTAACATTTTGGCACCTTTTTGCCGTGGATGAAATTGAATAAAACATTCCCTGGGAGAACGACTAAATATGTAGTTTTGACCCCTGAGAGTAATAGTGGGCCAAAAGTCTATATTGGCTGAAACCTTTAACCTGACGACTCCAATGAATGATACTAGTAGCATAGAGTAGTATGACTCAAAAATCCTAGCTCCAAAGACAGTTTATACCATATCCAATCCTGATCCAGACCCTGTAGCACCCGTGTCTGATCCCGAAAAAATTCTGTGCAGGGCAAAGCAAAAGGTGCCAGACACATTCTATTACCTGAAAAAAAACCTATCCTTACCTAAGGACGGTGTACAAAGAATCAACGACCTTGTTTTTGATACACTATTTGAACAAACCTTGTTCAAGTCTAAATCGTAAACTTGCTTGGATGAGATAGTCTTTGATGAGAAGAGGTTTCAATATTTGATACCAAAACAAATCCCGCGAGCTGCTGTAATCCCCACTCAGAACATTCCCCCAATTCAAAACCCTCCTAGAGTAATGGCCGCCAGATTCTCCCCTCTTTCCCTACCAACCCAGCTGCATGATTTTCCCCAAAACTATAATCAGAGGATTAAGCTGTATGATGCCAAAGGAAATGTCTCTGCCCAAAAGAACTTGGATTGGTTCAATAATTTTGTTTACCAAGAAGAGGTTGATCATGAGGATGCGAAAATGATATTGTTCACGTAGATTATTTCAGGGGAGGTTAGGAAGTGGTTTAAGGCCCTTCGAGTAGCGAGCATCTTTGATTTCACAGTGTTTGAAACATCGGTCCTTTCCAGATGGGGAGACAAAAAGAATCCTCTGCAACTACTAACACAATACAACAATATGAAGAGAGCACTAGAGGAAATGGTGCAAGAGTTCTCGGCCCAATTCATGAAGGTCTACAACTCAATCCCCACAGAAGTCCAGCCGCCTCTCGGAGCTATGCAACTTCGATATGCCGATTCCTTTGACAACGATTTCTCTTTTCTGCTGAGAGAAAGAAGATCTACTACTTTAGGCGCTATGATGAGCGATGGAATCAAAGTCGAAGTAAATATGATGGTGTCAGGAAAGATAAAACAAAACTTTGACATAAATGGAAAGAAACCCCAAGGAGATGCACAAGCCTCTACGTCTTGATCGTCATATGAAAAGTTTGAATTGATGATGAAGACTATGGAGAAGATGATGGAAAGGATGTCCATGGAGAACAAGCCTGTCGCTAGGGAGAAAAACAATTTACAACCCATAAATAAAAAATTTAGAAGGGCTCCGGTCTCGCAGATCATGCATAGGGACCAGAGAGAGCAGGGTGATCAACAAATAATACCTCCATTCCAAAAAAATTACGTGAATGAATATTTTGATCAGATGATCCAAGACCAGATGCATTGCTATGATGACACAGATGCACACATGTTCTTGACAAAGGGAGAAAAAGATCAATTCATGGATGTAAATGATGGTATTATGGTGGATACCAAGGACACACTATCTTCGGAAACAGAGGATTTGAAGAAAGGATATCACAATGAAATCATGCAGTTTCAAAAGAAATAAAACCTCAGGAGGAGAAAGACATCCGCAGAGCCTCAGAAGACGAATCCCACAAAATAACATCAAGAGAACACTCCTTCCACAAGGTGACCAAAGAAACATAATCCAATAAGGGATGCGACAAAGAAAGGAATGTCAAAGGAGGAGGCTTTAAAGAAAACACTGGAGGCGAGTAAGGAGATGGGCATCAAAGAGGTAGATAAATTCCCTCCCCCCTTTAACTTTGAGAACGAAATGGCCAAAATTAAAATCTTCGTTCCTTTTAATGAGATCATCAAGAAGGGAGAGTATCAGGATCATATCATTAAAATGTTGAAGATGGAAGAGGCTCCAAATACCCTGAACGTCTAGGATGACCGGCCTACCATTTTATTTGGTCTACGGGTAGAAGAAATTGGTGATACTGAGGATGTTCCCCCTTTCTATGTCAACCTCAAAATGCATGACATGAATTTGCATAACACCATGTTGGATTTGGGCCCGTCACACAATATTGTGCCAAAGGTGGTCATGGACAAGTTAGGCTTGGACGTCACCAGGCCCTATAAGGATATTTCCTCTTTCGACTCAAGAAAGGTGAAATGTTTAGGTCTGATCAAATATTTGGTCATTTTGTTATCTCAAATTCTGTCGAAGAATATGGTCATGGACGTGGTGGTGGCTGACATCCCCCCAAAATTCGGCATGTTGTTATCCAGATCATGGGCCACGAAATTAAAGGAAACCCTGAAGATGGATATTTCTTATGCCACCATCCCTGTTTTCAGCCAAGAAATAAGACTGTAAATAAAGGTGCTACTCAAGTACATGGTGAGTAGCAAGACCCAACCGAACAATCATCATATCTACTACGTCAACACCGAGATCAACTCCTCTATTTTTTTACGATGACTTAAGTTTTGAAAGGGAGGAGACGACAAATTTCATGACTGTCAAAGATAAGGCCGCACATCAAGTAGAAGAGTGTGTAGATCAGAGAAATTGTGTGGAGAATGAAATGTGGAATATGATCTTCAACGAACCTGTCAACAAGGAAGGAGCTAGAGCTAGTGTATGGATAAATCCTCCCAAGGTGGGCTCCAATATCTGCTCTTACAAGCTCACCTTTGATTGTACAAATAACATGGCTAAGTATGAGGCACTAATTTTGGGTCTGAGAACTTTGAAAGAATTGGGCGCTAAGAGGATAGAAGTGCACGAAGACTCTGAGCTCATCATAAATCAAGTGAAGGGTATATACCAATCCAAGGACCCTAGCCTGAGAGCATATAGGAATCTAGTGATGGACCTCCTCAAATAGTTCTTAGAGTACAATTTGTCAGTGATCCCAAGGGGGAAGAATCAAATTGCAGATGCCCTGGCCACCTCAGCTTCATTGTTTAAAATTCCATTTTTTCCCAACAAGAAGTATGAGATTGAATTCAAACACAGACCCGTGGTACCCAATAATATCAAGTATTGGCAAGTGTTTGAAGATGAAAAACAGGTGGAGAGATTCCTCTAAATGAGCAACGAGTTCACTAACGTAAACATTGATGATGAGTGATATTGCAAAGAAGATGAAGACGCAGCTACGCGTAGTGATGACGACCCCTTTTAGAACCAGATAGCTGGAAGGGATACAGTGCAGCTAAAAAAAAATATCATCCCCAAAGGATTGGTTCCATTAGAAAAGTTGTTTGATGAAAACGATGTAGCTAGAAATCCCAGGATCAATGCAAATGATGAAGATGTCGAGGATTGAAACATTGGGACCCAAGAGAATCCAAAGATAATCAAATTTTCAAAGACACTCAATCCGGAGATCAAGTAGAGATATATCAACCTCATGAAATATTTTCTTGACATTTTTGCGTGGAGTTATGGATTCTTGAAAGTCTACGACACTAGAGTGATTCAACACGTCATTCCTGTCAAAGAGGATAATTTTTTTTTCAAGAAAAAGATAAGACAAATCAATCCCCTACTGTTGCCGCTGATTGAAAAAGAGGTAAGGAAACTATTTGATGCCAAAATTATTGTTTCTTTGAGATTTTCAAAATGGGTGGCCAACCTTGTGCCTATAAGGAAGAAGAGTGGTGAAATAAGGTTATGCATGGATTTTCGGAACCTGAACAGATTATCCCTCAAAGACAACTACTCGCTTCCTAAGATGGTTTACATCATGAAAAAAGTAGTTGATCCTAAATTTTTTTGATACTGGATGGTTTTTCTGGTTACAATCAGATCATGGTACACCTGGACGACCGGGAAAAGACAACCTTTACGACACCATGGGGTATGCTCATGTACGCAAAGATGCCTTTCGGTCTTATGAACGCTGGAGCTAATTTCCAGAAGGCTATGGATATGGAATTTGCTGAGGAGAAAGACAAGTTTATCATGATCTACCCAGATGACATCATAGTATTTTATGACTCTAATTAACAACATCTTGAGCATCTAAAGAAGGTCTTCCAAAAATGCAGAAATTTTGGCATATCTTTAAATCCGAAAAAAAAAAATTTCGGAATGCAAGAAGGAAAAATGTTGGGGCACATAATCTCAAAGGAAGGAATAAAGATATACCCCAACATGGTGGAAGGGATTCTGAATATCAACACTCCTCGAAGAAAGACAAAGGTACGATCCTTCCTGGGAAAGGTGAATTTTGTGAGGAAGTTCATTCCAAATCTAGTTGAAATTATAAAGCACATCAGGAGTATGCTTAGAAAAGGAAATGAGATAAAATGGACCCCTGAAGCTAGGAAATCATTTGAAGACATCAAGGTGGCGCTGACCAAAGCTCTCGTATTAGCTAGCCCAGATTTCTCCTTCTCCTCAGAGAACACCATCGCTGGCATACTGTTACAGAAGGACGAACATAATTTCAAAAAACCTATAGCCTATTTTAGCAAGACATTGAGAGACTCCCCACTGAGGTATGATATCATGGAAAAAAAATAATATGCCTTAGTGAAATCCCTCAAGGAATTCATGACTTATATACTACATTCCCGCGTCATTGCTAACGTTCCTAGCAATTCTGTGAAGGATATCCTGACTCATCCTGACCTTGAGGGGAGAAGAGGTAAATGGATCGTAGTCATGCTGGAATATGACCTTGAAATCAATCCCACAAAGATGATTAAGGGTCAGGGGCTTGAAAAATTGATGGCACAGTCGAACTGTGATGTTTTGGTAATAAAATTCATTGATGATCTATCAAAGAACCCTCAAGAAGAAGCAGTCTCGCAGGTATCTAATAAATTCATTGATTCACCTTGGTACGCAGATATCATTTATGTGTTGAGAAATTTGCAAGTTCCTCTAGGGTTAACCAAAACCAAGGATAGGTTTTTAAGTTGAAGGCTGCTAAGTTTTGCATCCTAGATAACTCTCTATATTGGAAATATCTAGGAGGGATCTTGCTAAATTGTTTGCTGGAAGAAGACACAAAATGAGCTATCAGGGAGTTCTACAAAGGGGACTGTGGGGGGAATCATTACTGGAAAACCAACGCGCATAAAATATTGAGGGCATGCTATTATTTTCCCACTATTTTCTTATATGTATACAAGGAAGTTTCCAGTTGCCACAAATTCTAGATATTCGATGGAAAGAGAAAGATGCAACCTCTGTCGTTGAAATCTATCTCTGTCAAAGCATCGTTCATGCAATGGGGTCTAAAATTCATAAGAGAAATCCATCCGCCATCCTCGATGCAACATATATGGATACTAACGGCCACAAACTACTTCACCAAATGTATCGAAGTGGTCCCCATAAGGCAAGATACTGGCACAGTTATCATTCAGTTTCTGGAGACCAATATATTGTCTAGGTTCGGGTGCCCTATCAAGATCATCATGGATAATGAAACAACATTCAAGTCCAAGAAGATGGATAAATTTTGTAATGATTACAACATAACCCTGGGAAATTCTATGAATTATTACCCATAGGGTAATGGATTGGCAGAATCATCCAACAAAACCTTAACCAAGATTATTAAAAGGCTCCTGCATGACAATAAGAAGGCCCGTCACAAGAATCTTATCTACGCATAATGGGATGACATAATCAATACCAAAAATTCTATTTCCATGTCACCATTCCAAATTGTATATGGCGTGGAGGCAGTTTTCCCCACCTCTCTGGGATCTCCCATCAGTAATTTGTTGCAAGAGTAAGAGGCTGAACCAAACAATGGTCAGAGGAGGATAAATCAATTAGTTCACAGTTAGCAGATGAGGGAGCATGTTTTCGACCCATCATAACTTCACCAAGACAGGATGAAGAAGATTTTTGACAAGCAATCTAAGAAGGAAGATTTCAATGTGAATGATCTGGTGCTAAAGTGGGACACAAGGAATGAAGACAAAGGGAAGAATGGAAAATTCGATCATCTTTGGATGGGGCCATTCAAGATTGTTGCGTGTCATGGGAACAACGCATATTTGCTACAAGAGCTTAAAGGAGAACTCATTGGTGGGGGGCATGTAAATGGTAGGTTCCTTAAACACTGTCTAGTTTAGTATGGTCTGTTTACGTTTTCATTTCGTTGTAAATAGTCATTTTTTATGTTTTCAAAGAAGGCGTTTCGAGTCAGTATGTCAGCAGAAAATTTAAGCCCAGAGAAAAGGCCCTAAGTTTATGTTGAGTCTGGTCATGACTATGTCAAGAAGGTATAGGGTGAGTCTTTTCCTTTGTTTTAGAGTTTGCAAATCAAATAAATCCCAATGGTAAGGCACCTGGTCTATTGATATTTTCCACCTCACCAGGATGATAGTATCCCTATTGGATCTAGCTATTAGCGCTGCCATTTTTTCAGTTAGAGTCAGTCCTAGATGAGTCATGGTCCATGTGTCTTAGCGTGTGAGTTCAGGTACTGAAAAATGAATGGGTCAAAGTCAGCAAGTGTCCGTCTAGCCCTTGGGGTCAGGAAAGGGCATCATAATGAAACATGTGTAAATTGTAAAGGTTTTTTCCCAAAAGGTCGGGTCCTGTCTGAAAGAGGGATTTTATGTGCCAAAGGTCGAGGCAAGTTGTTAGAGTAAGGGTCACATCGACAGATATAACGACCATCATCACCTCATTATGAAGTCAGAAAAGATAATAAATCATGACGCTTATATCACATATACTCTGGAGCTCTTATCATATGTACTTTACACACTCCGAAGTGTACCCTTCGTGTGAGTGTGTTGCATAGATCTTCAGCTTGCTTCAAAACTTCTCGTCACCATAGATTCAATGTCGTCTGTCATGATTCCATTCCTCTCCGATTCAGTTATAAATGCTAGTCATTTTGCATGTATCTCTTTTACCATCCGAGTTTATGCGTTGTCTGTAATTTTTCTTGCAAGCCCTGAGTTTTCTCACTACGGGAAAGCTGATTTCCATCAACTATGTCGCAAACCTGGTCAGTCAAGATTACCACATTTTTTCCATCTTAAATCATGGTTTAGAACCTGTTGGAGTTGTTTGCAAGCTATTTTGTCGGGTGACAAGTCCTCTCATGATCATCCTTTCATCCTCAGAGTTTTTTTCATGCCTAAATGTTTTGTCCCACTTCCCTATTGTGACAAGCCTGTCATCATCATTGTCACAACGTTGACCCATTCCTACACCAAGAGTCTTCGTGATGCTTGGGGGCCACATAGTGAATTCCTAAATTGATTTTTTCTTATCGTGCAAAGTTACGCTACCGTCCCTTCAACGGGTCTGGGCTAAGAATATCATTATCCTTTTGCCGCACGAAGGGGGTGTCATCTTTCACTATCGCACACACAGAAAAAACACACATTGCACCATGAAGACATCCCAAAACATAAGGAAGAGGGCCCGAAGTGGCAGAACTATGAGGCTTGAGCCTAAATACTTGGTGTTTATCAATGAATATCCAAATGTCAGGGCATCTTTCAAACATGTTGTATGCATGCACTATTGCGAGAAAATCCAAGGATACAATGTGAAACTGGCGGAATAGTTCGTGCTCAGATTTAATGGGTTCCATGTGGTTATTGCAAGAATCACACTCTGGGTGACAGAGGAAACTCTATCATCCATGGTGGAGATCCCTCCGCGTGGTGAGATTTTTTCTAAGGGCATGCCTTTGGACATGCTATGGAGAATTCATCAAACCAAACTTACTAAACGGGAGAATCAAAACATGTGTTCCAAGTCAGTATCTATGGGAGCCTTTTCAGAAACTCTTGAAGGTGATTAGAAAGTATTTCACCTGTGAAAGAAGGTCTGATAGAATATACCCACATCACATTAGGCTGCTAATGCATTTCACAGGTAAGAGGCTGTTGAAATTACCTTTCTTATTGCACCAAAGTCTAGGAGGAATGGCGGACAACGTCCAAGCCGAAGCAAACTAGACAAAGAAGAACTTATCCCATATCTCACTAATCAAACTGTTGATAGTTGAGGAATTTAGGTGACTGGGAAAGGAATGGGATTCATTTCTATTTTCAGCCAACATCCCCAGGGACCCCAAAGGAGATCCCCCTCTACCCACGGAAGAAGTAGCATCTCACATTGTGGAGGCGGGAATAGAAAGGGTTGCAGAAAAAGAAAAGACAATGGAAGTCTCGCCTCCCCAACGGACAATACCCCAGAAAAGAGGTAGGCCAAGGAAGAATAAGGATCCTGGGGAGGCCTAATATCCAAACAAACCACACACCTAATCGGTTGTTGAGAAGTTACTCATGTGTTCTTTTCGGTTAGAACCTGTTGAGGGTTGAAACCTGGAAATATGTGACAGATGGAGAAGGCCAGGCACTGAAAGCATGGATGTTTGGGAGTCATCACAACAACTAAAGCAAGCCCAAATCACTATTTCCAAGTTGTACCAGTAGAACAAGGAATTGAGAAAGAAGTTAGCGGAAAGGACTATCGAGACATCAACGTCGCAGAGTCAAGAAGGGAATGTGAATTGGCTCAAGAGATAGCTCATATAAGCGCAAGACATGATCATCTAGCTATGTGAGGAACATAGAATGTTAGAGGAGAAAATCACAGAGAATTTCAAGGAATGTGGACTGGCCATAGAAAATGTCCGCGCAACTCGAGCCATTTCTCAAGCAAAGCTGAAGGGGAATGGGGTCTTGCGAAGACAGGTAAAGAATATGAAAAGGCACAACTAGTCACTCAGGAAAACGCTTAGAAATCAAGGCTGCAGATAAGGCCAGAAACATAATTGACCCGACCCCATTTTTTTCTTTTCGAACGTGGTGCGAAATTCCTCTCTCCCCATGTCCTGCTTCCTGTTGGGAAACAAGGAATCTGAAGGGTATCAATGCGGTGGATATACGTTGCATAGATGCTGAAAACCCACCTATTGAGAAGGACAAGTGTAGGCAGAACACTCAACATTTTTCAAGGAGATACATGGTCTCCTGAGCGTCATCGCCATATGGAAAACATGAGTGACAGTCCACAGTCACCTGCCATACCAACCCGTCACATGCATACCACAACCAATGATCACGTGACATCAATCAAATACTATTACACTAGGTGGAAGAAGTCTAAAAAAGTGCTTGATCATTAAGATGACCCTTCAAAGGAGAAGCACCGACGCATCACTTATTAATGATGGAATCTTACTGATGATCGAATGATCATGGTAAAGACGTTGGTTATGACATGATTGGGTACAATCAAGTTTCTATTCTTAGTAAGTGCCATTTGAAAGATCATATGGTAGAGAATAACCAGAGCCGAAATTCTAGGAGTAGTAGTTGGGGTTATGGAATCCCAAGAGGCAGATCTTTTTCTATATATTGCATCTTTTCAATGTAAGCCAAGTTGGTTGGAAAAGTAGTGTAGACAGTGACTGTTGAATGTAAATTTCGAACCCGTTTGAAATATAATGCGAAGGTCCTGAGACTTTGATGAAAATATTCTAATGGTGTTGGTTTGATGTATTGTGATCTCTCTTATGTACGTATTTACTGTTTTATATATATCCATGTATGTATTCTGTTTAAATGAAAACGTTTAATAAGTCTAGAATTAATCGCGTGGTGCTTTAGAATTCACCATTTAAACTCCTGTGTTTTATTCTAAGTAATTTAGAATTCATCTCCAATGGTACTATGAGTTGCTTTATGTATTTTTCTCTTGCCACACACAATGATTTTGAACTGAAAGACCATTTCTTGCTTAGCCTTTATCCTCTCAAGTTTTAGATACCAATTCATTTATTTCTCTTGCTTTCTGGAATTTGAATCCATGGCCCAAGTTTCTGAATTCCCTTGCCAACATAACCAGAAACACTGCACAAACGCAATAAACCTAGCTGACAATTCAAAGCCATTATATGTTAGAGACTAAGTCTCAGAGAGAGCCCTCTCTAGGTCGGAAAGGCTAGTTTCCAGTCTTAAAGTTGGTCTGTAGGTTACCTATGTCATTCTTTTTTATCAACCAAATGAATTTACAGAGTGCTAACATATTTCAGGGCATTACTGTACAAGAAATTTTCTCAAAACTCACCAGGCTACAACAAAAAGGGAGCGTGGATGAATTTACACACCAATGTGAAGCCCTTGCCACCCGAGTGTTTGGATTATCTGATAATCAATTTCTCTTGTGTTACATAGGTGGTATCAAGACACATATCCAAAATGAGTTAAAATTGCATGAGGTTACAACTGTTGAAATAACAAGACGCAAGGCAAAAGCAACATAAGAGAAACTAGAAGGCCAATCAAGATTCAATAATTTTTATTCAAGAAGAAACATACCCTAGTCTGCAAACATAGAAATTGAAAAATATATACCACCCAACCTACGAGAAGACAAAAGAATAAGTTTGGATACCCAAAGAATAAGAGAAGTAAAATGTAAACGTTGTGTAGAAAAATGGGACCCAAGACACAAGTGCCACATATAAGACAATTCGAAAAAATTATATACTTATGAAGCAAAAAACAATGATGAATCAGATTTAGAAGAATCAGTAACCAAAGAAATGGAAATTAGCCAAAATGACATTTCAAACCTCATGGATAACAACACACCAATAATATCACTAGAAGCCATCACTTGAATTAGCCAACCACAAACTCTCAAATTAAAAGGACACATCAAAAAATATAACTTCATAGTATTAATCGACACGAGAAGTACCCACAACTTTCTCGACATCAATGTTGCAAGAATCCTAAAACTATTTGTATATCTGGTCCCATACATGAAGGTAATGGTTGTAGATGGTAAGAAAATCGAAAATGTCATAAGGTAAAACTCCAAATTCAATATTTCAATTTGGAATCTGAATTTTACATCGTACCCTTAGGAGGAGTAGATGTGGTTTTAGGAGTCTAATGGTTACACAACTTAGGCACATACTCAGTCAATCATCAAGATAATTTCATCAAATTCAAATGGCAAGGGAAAATATATAAATTATGTTAAGAACCAAATATCAATATAGCATAGAAAATCTTCAGAAAAAGTACTCAACGCCTTGAAAAAGAGATAATTTCAGATAATAAGNNNNAAAAAGAGATAATTTCAGATAATAAGCCTCTTCGAGGGGGCAACCTCCTTTCAACCCACTTAAATGTTCAAGTACAAGATGATTCAAAATGAAAATGTCTCCTTAGTATATATAGGAGACTAGGAGGTATAATTACAACTAATGGCCTAAAGCCGACATGCCCCAATTAAGGGGTAATGAGACAATATTAGGGCTTAACAAATTATATGGTTTTCAACCTCCCCAAACACAAGTTGTATCATCTCAACAGATGGAAAAGATGATCCAAAAAGGAGCAACTTCCTATTTTATCCAATGCCACCAAATGGAAATACAAGAATCAAAACAGGATAACTCTAGAACTTTAGAAATCCAAGATCTAATTAAAAAACACAAGAAGGTATTTCAATATATTCCCATGGAAATACACCACAAAGAAGAATTGAACACATAATTGAAGCTAAGATAGGATCAAGTCCAGTCAAGGTTAAACCATACAAATACCCCCATCATCATAAAACAAAAATAGAAAGATTCGTACAAGACTTGTTAAAATGTGGGGTTATCACAAAATGTAGAAGCCCATATGCTGACCCAATTGTATTAGTACGAAAGAAAGATGGTTCTTTAAGATTATGCATAGATTATCGAGGTTTAAACAAGATAACAATCAAGAATAAATTTCCCATCCCTTCATGAACTTCATGGAGCCAATTTTTTTTCAAAACTTGATTTGAGATCAGGATATTACCATATTATAGTAAGATTAGAATATGTACCCAAGAATGCCTTCTAGAAGCACGAAGGACACTACAAAATCAAGGTGATGCCTTTTGGGATAACTAATGCCCCTTCTACTTTCCAAGAAGCTATGAATGAACTATTTCTTCCACACTAGAGAAAATATGTCTTAGTATCCTTTTATGACATCATGGTGTACAACAAAACATGGAGGGAACACATCAATCATTTGGGATAAGTATTATCTCTTTTAGAAAAAAAATCGATCATGCAAAAATGTCAAAATGTATATTTGGCAAGGAGGAAGTAGAGTATCTCGGTCACATTATATCCAAAAATGGAGTCAAGGTAGACCCAACGAAAATCAAATAAATTACAGAATGGCCCAGGCCAAAAAATATATCTAAGTTAAGAGGATTTTTAGGCTTGGCAGGATACTATCAAAGATTCATAAAAAAATATGCTCATCTAACTGCCCCCCTAAAAAATCTCCTAAACAAAAAATCTTTTCAATCGAATGAAGAATCTGAAAAATGTTTTGACAATTTAAAGAAAATTATGTCCACAATCCCTGTGTTAGCTACACTTGAATTTTTGAAACCTTTTATAATCGAATGTGATGCTTCAGGTTTTAGGATAAGAACAGGCTTGATGCAAGATGGACACCCAATAACATTTGAAAGAAGGAAACTAAACAAAAAGGAATGCTTATAGTCCACATACAATAAGGAAATGCTTGCCATCATGCATGCATTAACAAAGTCATGACAATATCTCTTGGGAAGCAAGTTCTTGATACAGATGGATCATACTAGCCTCCAATATTTGTTACAAAAAAAAAACATTGACCACTGGACAACAAAAATGGATAGAGAAAATTTCCAAATTTTATATGGAGATATTACATAAGAGAGGGAAAGATAACACAGTAGCTGGTGCCCTCTCACGAAAAGATGAAGAAGCACAAAATTTTGCAGTATCAATAGCAATTCCAGAATGGTTGAAAGAAATTAGAATTGAATATGCGAAAAACACATAGACACGCTCCATCATCAATGATTTAAACCAATACCCCAAGTTTGAATGGAAGAATGATATCTTATGGTATAAAGGAAGAATTTATTTAAATACCAATTCAAAATTTAAAAACAAGTTACTTCAAGAAGCCCATGATTGTTCAACCGCAGGTCACGTTGGATTTTTCAAAACATATTATAATGCTCATCAATCATTTTTTTGGAAAGGGATGAGTGAAAATATTCAAAAATATGTATCAGAATGTGACCTTTGTCAAAGAACAAGAGTGAAAATATATTAACACCCGGGGTACTCCATCTGTTACATATTCCTAACAAAAAATAGGAAGAAATTTCAATGGATTTCATTGAAGGATTACCCATATCAGAAGGAAAATATAAAATCTTAGTGGTAGTAGACATGCTAACCAAGTATGCACATTTTATGGGAGTAAGGAAAATAGACTTTGCAAAACAAATAGTTGAAGTATTTTGTAATTTTTTTTATAAATTACATGGTTTCCCCAAGGTCATCATTAGTGATAGATATTCCAAGTTTAAAGGAAACTTTTGGAGGGAGTTTTTCAAACAAATCAAGACCTCTCTTAATATGAGTTCAACTTACCATCCTCAAATAGATGGTCAAATAAAAATTGTCAACAAATTCTTAGAAACCTACCTTCGTTGTTTCGTCACTGATAAGTAAAATAAATGGCTTCAATGGTTGCACCTCGCTAAATGGTGGTATAAATACACATATCACACATCGACTAAAATGACACCATTTCAAGCTCTTTATGGATATCAACCACCGTCTTGGAAAGAGTTAGCCACAAATCAAACAAAAGTTGCATCAGTAAAAGATCATTTAGACGAAAGTCAAAAAGTTGTTCAAATACTCAAGGAAAACTTAGCAATGACAAGAAACAGAATGAAGCAACAAGCTGACCAACATCAAACAAAAATAGAATTCAAAGTTGGATAATGGGTATTTGTAAGACTTCAACCCTACAAAAAATTATCTCTTAAACACCAAGGAAAGAATAATCTGGCTTCAAAGTTTTATGGACCATATCAATTTAACAAAAAAATCAATGACATAGCTTATGGGTTGGAATTACCAGATAAAATCCGTACCCACAACTTTTTTCATGTATCGTGTCTAAAAAGAGTCTTAGCGAAACACCAAAAGGTGCAGACAATTGTCCGTATGTTGGATGAGGAAGGAAGAATCATTTTAGAACTAGAAGCATTATTGCCACTAGAGAAAAAAAGTTGCGATCTCGAGTAATCCAGGAGTATCTTATTAAATGGAAAAATCTTTTGGAAGAAGACAACACATGGGAATCATAACATTTTCGCCAGTTACAATCGTCGTTACCAGTGGTTTAAGGACAAATCATTTTTAAGGGGAAGGCAATGTTATGAACATAAAAATACATATAAAATAAGATATTAATAATATAATAGTTAAATGATAATTAATAATTAATAATTATTAATAATGAAAAGACATGACTATTGGTTATGGGAACCCTTTTGTGGGTATATAAGCACACCCTCATTCTCAATTGTAATCATCATCTATTAATTTTATTTATTCAATCATTCATCAATACAAAAATACTTTGTCTCCAAAGTAAATAACAAGTCTTCTTTTTACAGTCACTTGGTTCAAACTAATCGGATTACTATTTCTCAGAGCATCCAATAACTGAAGAGGCATAATTTAGTCTAGGTCTTGTTCAACTCATCTTGCCAATCCCATTCTAACCTTGGTTCCATTCCCTACCTTCCAGTAGAGGTGATTTCTAATGATGTAAGATGATTAGGTTATGTGTGCACTACCAACACTTGATTTACAATGCACCATGGATCCCAAGCTAGTGCTTGATCCATATTGTGCCATCTCTAGTGACATATAAAAACATCATTACATGCACCACTCCAAATACAGATAATCTATTCACTTTAGTAATATCTCATATTTGGGAGGATCAATGTGTTGACCTCTTTGGGTGATCAAGTTCGTTCTAGACTGCATGCGACATGATCAACCTGATTTCAAGGATAGTGAAAATGATTTATCTTCAATCAAGGTGCCTAAGGAAAAACTTAAGAATTGCGTCCTTCAATCCCTTGATCCTTATTCATCTCCCATAAAGGCGTAATAATGGAATTTGTAAATTCATTCATTGGAATTCATTCAAGAAAATATAAGTGAGATAGTACACAACTTTACACATTTGTTAGACTTTTTTTTCTCTCTTGGATTGTAACCCTTGGGAGGTCAAACTCACACATTTGTTCATTCACATTACTAGAGTCCCAATGTTCTCACATTTCTTCGATCCTTTCTAATTTTGTAGCTCACTTTTACACCAACAATAATATGTGCATTTGAGCCATGTTTAGTGTTCTAGTTCGCATTCTTCAGTCCATAGTTCATTTTCTAATCCACATAGATAGGTTATAAATATGTTCTTAGCACACTAGTAAACTTTGAAGCTGTTATAGTGTGTTTTAATTATGCCTATCATTGCTTATTATAGTTTGCAAACACATCGATGGTCTATATTTCTACAAACACAATAGTTTTTGTTGCACACTTTACTTGCATTTTATTTGAATAGACTATATGCTTTTAGTGTTGAAATGATTCTTCCTCCCATTGATTATTGTTTGTGACATTTTCCCTATCGTGTTATTTCTATAGTGACTAGTTTACATCCATTAGTGTTAGTGTGACGAAGTTAAGCCATTTGACTATTCTCCCCATGAAAGGACAAAGGCCTTCCTACTAAAACTTTGACATATGCAAATGACTCTTTTCAACTTCACAAGCTTAATTGACAAAGGAACCAATTAGACCTTCCTCAACTGAGATGACAAACCCTTTAGTTATGGACCAACTATTGTAATCTAAGTTTGATAAATTAAAGTGAAATGCAACCAATAAAATAGATGAAAAAAAGAAACTATCTAAATCCTAGCTAGGAGTTGTAAAGAATAGGTTGACATGAAATAATATTAAACACAAACATTAGAGGGAATAATCCATGAACTATAGTCTGTGAAAAACCAGAGAAGCTATGAGAAATCAAGAATAGTCTACAAGTCATTGAGAGATAACTTGTTTCATACCAATTCATTAGCAATGCCAAAAATAACTAAGAACATACATCACAAGCATGAGAACAATCTATAGATAGAAATGTCTATGCCTATAGGCATTAATAAGAATAAGAGAATAGTCAACAACTAATCAAAACTTTGCAAAAATGTAAACAAAATATATTGTTGATTATTTGGGTTGGTTGTCATTGATGTCAACCCTTGAAGAAAGTCCGATAGAAAATTCCGGTAGCACAAAGGTTTGGGTAATGGACCCAAGTTTGTTTGATGTATAATGGTATGATTTTTAATATATTTGAAGGGAAGACTATTCTAGATGGATAGTACATGTCATGCCATTTCCGATGGTATGTGGAATGCCATATAAATCCTTACGGTTAGAGAGTTATGGCCATGCAAAGTTGGAGAACCCTCATGAGTCATCTAGAAGCCCTAAAAGGTCAAAGTAGTCAAAGTGGTTGTAAAGAAGAAATTATTTAAATAACAAAGTGAAGTGATGAGTGTACTATAAGTCAAAGTGGATACAAAATAAATTATTTAAATAATAAAGTTAATGGAGAAATTACAAAGTGGACAAGTGGTTAGAAGTGGGTTAGCCCTAAAATAAGGAAAGTGGTTTAAGATGGTTAGAAGGTAACCCCTTGAAGAAGCTACATAAAAGTATAAATAAGAGGCAAGGGTCTCTCATTTAATCACACTTGAGCACATTGAATATATATAAGTAACTGAGGTAACCAAAGGATATCTAAGACAAATTTAAGAGGGAAGGTGAAGTAAAGAAGGCCAAAATTCAAGGGAGGATAAATTCTTTTGATGATGCTTTCTAAGGTATGTTATTTACATGTCATCTCACCATTTTCACAATAATTTTTTTTTATAAAATGATTCATAATGCGAAATCTAGATGTCATTGAGGAAACATATCCAAGTAGCTGTGATAAAAATTTCAGCTTGTGGGTTGTTGTATTTTTGGAGTTACACTCCGTGGACAATAGGATTTGTGGTTAGTCCTGAAACTAGTCTAAAATAGGTGTTTCAGGTAAAAACGTCATAATGTATTCATAAATGATCCAAATTAAGTAAGACCAAATGTATTGGTTATAATACAATTTGTAGTATTTTTTGTACAATTTTCATATCCATACAACAAATATTCCATGCAAGACACACTCTACAAGTTTGCTCTCTAGAGTAAGCCATAATTCAACAATGTATGCCATTTTTTCTATAACTCCTTTTCTGAGAGGTTCCAAGTAGTGAAACCTGGAGGATCCTTTTCTGAGAGGTTCCAAGTAGTGAAACCTGGAGGAATTGCATAAAAGACACTGAAAAACATTGTGTACTATTTTTATACCTTTATTTATTATAGGTACATAGTTATGATTATTGCAAGTTAGGGTTGTTGACTAATCCAAAACCAGTCATGTGAGACTAAAGTAAAATTTGATGAAAATGCTAGTCTCTTGTTGAGGAAGGTTTGCAGGTATGTGAAAATATACACCAGTTATATTACAGAGTTACAAATCAGATTTGGATGATGAAATTAACGAGGGATTTTTGTTGAGGTTGAGGTACAGGTTGATGCATGGTTTAGGTTATTGGTACAGGTTGTTTGGTATAGGTTGATTGGTACAAGTTTACAAAAGTATATCTCACAGTGATAGTGTGACAGTGGTTCCATCATTCTACTTATA
>CBVK0101893643.1:0-17903 GCA_900067695.1 Picea abies
TGTTCAAGGAACAACCAAACACAAGATCCAAAAATACAAGGAGGGGGAGTACCTACTAATTTCTTTTGAGGTGACCAACCTTGGCAAGTTGAGTTATTATCTTAATAATAAATTTTGTTAGAAGTCAGAAGGATTTTTCCTATCTCAATGAAAGCATGCTCATGACTGGATTAAGATATTTAGGATTTAAGACTGTGATGGCATTGACACTCCAATGGATATTGAAGTGAAGTTGACTAAATATGAATCAAGGATATCCATGTGCACAACTCTTTATATGCAACTAGTAGGAAGTCTATTCTACTTTACAATTACTAGACCTGATATTTTTCACATAGTTTGCACACTGTCTAGATATATGGAAAATTTGAATGAATATCACTACATAAAAATTAAAAGAATCTTGAGATATGTTAAAGGAATATGTAATTGAGGACTTCAGCTCTCCTAATTCAATTATAATACAATGTTAGCTAGTTTAATAGATTCTAATTGGATTAGATTTGCAGACGATAAGAAGTCCACATCCAATTTTTTGTTTCATGTTGGTTTAACTATTATGAGTTGGATCAATAAAAAGCAACACAAGATTTCTTTGTCATCACTAGAAGCTGAGTACAAAGATGCATTGAATACATCACATGAATGAGTTTGGATAAAAAGGTTGTTGAATGATTTTTTTCTAATGCAAGAGACACCTAATGTTGTTTTATGTGATGGGAAAGTTGTTATAAAACTTGAGGAGAATGTAATTCTACATTAGAGGAGTAATCATGTTAACGTACATGTTCTCTATTTGAGGTAGTTGCATGAGGAAGGCCATATTCAATTAACGTGTTGGAACACATTAGAGCAATTTGTTGATATATTTACCAAAACTTTGAGGAAATATAAGTTCTAGCAATGTTTGGGAAGGAATAATTTTTTTTTACATTCAAAGGGAGTGTTAATAAATGTAATGAAAAAGTTAGGCACAATAATATCAAGTGCATGAATGATGAATGATGTTAAGATATTGGTGCAAAGGTATATTTTATTGCATAGGATCATTTAAGGCATACAATTGTGTGAACCTTACCACATCATTATATGTGGATTTGAGCATATGTTATTGACTTGTTCTCTACTATGGTAATATGCATTCAATTGAATATAATATATAACCTTAAAATACATTATTCTCAGAGTTTAAATAAATTTATGAGTGTGTTTATCAAAACACACAACATGTGGTAATCCTTTGCCTTGAAAAGAGCAATGATATGCCAAACATATCATGCACACAAGTTAATTCTATCCTAGTATCAATCCAAATAATTGTTTGAATAAGCCATATTGGTTCACCCCTAGGCCATATGGGTTCACCCCACTTTCCAATAGGAAAAATGTACATCAATATAAAGAAGTGCACATTTTTCAAGGAAAAGTCCATATACTTAGGATTCATTATATTGACGAAAGGTTTATGAATGAATCCTAATAAAATAAAAACAATTTTAGAGTAGATGTTACAAACATTTAAAGATTAAAAAAATGCTTAAAATATATAAAAAAAATGATTTTAAGAAGATTAGAGAGAGAGAGAGAGAGAGAGCGCCACACACATATTTATTTTTCCAAATTATTGATATCAAAATGATGCAAAAAATTGCATTAAGAAAAATGTCAACAATATTATCTCAAAAACAAAAAACTGATTAATGTTTTGTTAATACCCTCCATTTACATAAGCATCAATGCCCCCTCCATTTCCATGAATTCTACTATATGGTAGAGCCCCATCCCTTCTCATAAGGTCTACCATGTGATAAAACCCCTCCCCTCCCAGAGTCTACCATGTAGCAAAGTCCCTTTCAATTAATACAATAATGATTTTCCACAAGGATTATGTTATATGGAAGATCCCCTAGACGTGGAGGGAGCCACGACATATTTATTTTTCCAAATTATCAATATCAAAATGATGCAAAAAATTGCATTAAGAAAAATGTCAACAATATTATCTCAAAAACAAAAAAAAAACGATTAATGTTTTGTTAATACCCTCCATTTACATAAGCATCAATGCCCCCTCCATTCCCATGAATTCTACTATATGGTAGAGCCCCATCCATTCTCATAAGGTCTACCATGTGATAAAACCCCTCCCCTCCCAGAGTCTACCATGTAGCAAAGTCCCTTTCAATTAATACAATAATGATTTTCCACAAGGATTATGTTATATGGAAGATCCCCTAGACGTGGAGGGAGCCACTTCTCATAAGGTCTACCATGTGATAAAACCCCTCCCCTCCCAGAGTCTACCATGTAGCAAAGTCCCTTTCAATTAATACAATAATGATTTTCCACAAGGATTATGTTATATGGAAGATCCCCTAGACGTGGAGGGAGCCACCAAGTAAGCATCCCAATAAACTATTTGTTAAAAATTATATTTCCCATTGTTTTTTGCATTACTTCAAACCTCTCAAGAGAAGTAAACACTCACCTTTATCTAACCCTTTATGTCTTTGTTTGAAATATTGTATTTGTTGATGCCATAAGCTTTTCAAAGAGATTGTTCATTTCCAATCACATTTATCTTTCTTTGGTGATGATACTTAAAATTTCCTATCACGTTTATCTTTCTTTGATGATGACTTATGGGAGTAGTGCAATATAGTTGATTCTCTTCCTCAAATTTTATGATCTTTATTTGGTCATAGCTTATGCGAGGATTGTAATGTAGTCAATTCTCTACCTTAATGCTTACCCATCGTGGTAGTTTAGTTGAGGTATGCTTACAAGTAAATTGTCAAATGATAGTCCACTTATTAAATATATCAAGATCTTGGTTTTGGGCATGCAATATATGGAGGCAAAAGCTTTAGAATCCTCTACATCTCTTGGAAAATAATCCATATAAAAGTAATTGAGATGGACTTCATCGATATCTCCATTTTATGTGAGTGGTAACATTTATTAAAAATAAAATCCTTTTTAGAAGGGGAGTGGACACACGAGGTCACGGGAGGAGGGTGTGATAGGCACTGTGCTCCTTATGGAGCATGCAAATTAATGAGGAGGAGGTGTACAGGCGATTGCATATTTGTGTTTTCTTTAGTTTCAATTAGAAAGACAAATTTTGTTGCAATGCATAAATTATTGGGTGTTAATAATGTTTACAAGATTTTGTTGCATATTTTTTTAACAAACATTGTGGGGTTGTCATTACCATTTGTTATGAGGTTCATATAAGGCTCTTGGATATAGTTTATGATTGTGTTTTGACCATATTTTCAATAGAGATGCAATGTCTACAACAATGGGTTTTGAAACAGTGCCGAACAGTGAAGGATATGTGTCAACCATTTGACAAAATGTTTACAAACATTGGAAGGATGCTCCCCAACTGTTCAATGAAATGTCAACCATAAAATCATGGTTTCAGTGATAGGTGAGGTATATAGATCCTTGTAAAAACCCTCTTGAGGATCACTATCTCCCTAGAGGTAGAGAGCTTGGATTACATCTATAATTTTAAGGCTAAAATACAAGATGAGGAAGGGATCATGGTTGTCCATTAAAGGTTGATCTACTTTGGTGAACTACAACACAAATGCACCCTGGCTAATTATGACATTCAAAAGGTTTCTTGGTGTTACATCTTCATGGAGGGATTTAGAGTATAGGCAGAACCTCATCCTTATGCTCACATTATTTGAAAGAAGTAGTTCATTCCTCATCTCCTTTGGATCCTAAGACTCCTTAATCAAGGGTTGTTATTGTGGAGAGTACAAATTTTGTCCTAGAGTTGAAGGTGGAGTCACCATTGGTCACTAAGACAATCAAACAATACTTAGGGAATGCTCTGATATGCATAGTTTATGAATTATTTTGCAACTATTCACAAATGGATTATTACTAAATGGTACAAATCATTGGAAATATAACTTTTCTCTAGACGTTTCTTCCATATTCTTTTTAATATCACCAATCATAGAACATGATCATGGTTCTAGGTAAACATTGGTGGAGTTTCTCAAACCACGGTTCCCATAGTTCAACATGAATAAAATGTCTATCTCTACAACCCTAGTATGGGTGAGACTATTGAATCTCCTTGTCTTCTTGTGGCTCACTGAAATTCTTATAGAGATAAAAAAATATTCTCAATAAATTTCTCATCATTAACTCTAGCCATGTTGACGAAATAATCATCACCTTTGCCAAAATATGTGTAGATGTTTACCAAAGCAAAGGTCTACTTGGTACAATGTGGAGACGACTGAGGGTACCTGGGATTGGTTTATGAGGATGCAATTTATTCTATCAGATTTGTCAAAATATATGCAATCTAAAGGATTATTGTCCAATAACCTTAGTCCCTTTCAAGGAAAAAATGATAAACCCATATAATGGCGACCAATGGAGAAGAAAATTTTAGAGGCAACCTCAAAAAAACATGTACAATAGTTGACACTTGCAACACTGCTAAAGTACCCAACCCTCCAAGGGACATGTTGTGCATATGGACTTAGTGTCTCCCCTTCTTTCTAGGTAGATGTAGCATGCTCAAATGACCACCCTTTGCTAATAAGGCACCCATATCAAACCTTTTCCTCATTTCCAATTGATTTGCCAATGATGAATAGATTTACAGGTTATGAGCCAATTTGGCTTCTCACAATAATGTAATAGATTTCATATGCAATTTAACAAGCATAATTATATTGCTTACACTAAAATCATAAATGAGAAGGAAACTTAAATTCATATACATGTTTACACATCAAAGTCTTGATCACGAAGAGGAGAGCTAGGGTTATGATGCATGCAATGCTCTAGACTATAAATTGTCCCAGGAAACGCAATATCAGACTATCGATCACACTGAAGGGGTTCAAGATCGAGTGAAATCCCATGGATACAGGGGAGGGGGTGAAAAACCACTCATACAAAAATGTAACGACCAATGAAATGTATGGATCACGAAACAAACGACCTTCCTTTGAACCACTGCCACACCTTCGAGAGAAAATCATGCAGGAAGAGTAGAAGTTTGGCAAGGTCATGGAGGTTGAAGCAGAATCTTCCCACCCAAAAGCAACTCTCACTTGGGAGCCAGTAAAATGCATTCCTCAAACAACCACGACCATGAGGTATGTAATAAGCTCAACGAGGTTTGGAGAGAATACCCAATTTATGAGACAACATGCTTTGATAGGAAAATTACTGGGCCTCTGACCCTCAGAAAGAGACCTCATGCGTTGGATAAATACATGGTGGAAGCCTAAGGGTCACTATGAACTTTAGCTAAACTCAAAGGGTTATTTTCACAATCATCCTCTATAATATGGAGGATAAAGATTATATCTTCGAAAATGGCCCGTATTTCTTTAACTCAACAAGGCTATATCTCTATTTCTGGACATATCGCTCCAGCCCAGAAAAAGAGGACTTTACATTTGCACCTGTCTGGATTTGGCTCTATTCCCTTCCTTAGGAATTTTGGTTGGAGGAAATTCTATCAGGAATTGTCAATACCCTGGGTAGATATGTCAAGTCCTCTAAAGACACTCGACAATGATGATATACCTATTCTGCCCGGATCTATGTCTATATGGATGTCTCAAAAGCTTTACCTCCATCCTTAACCCTAGAATATCAAGATGAGGATTGGATACTGACTATAGATTATGAACACATCCCTTTCTGTTGTAGTAAATGCCACGAACATGGACACTTATTCAAAGATTGTCCCTTAAATGCTCCCACCAAGCAACCAGAGGAAGAAAAATCAAAAGATGGCTTTACCCAAGTCTTAAACAAGAAAAATACCAATCCTAGGAAACCAAATCAAGGACAACCCAAAAATCCCTCTATTAGCAATTCCTTTGAAATCCTAAATCAACTTCCATACCAACATGAAGTGGAAAATCCCCATCAATCTAACACTCAAAGAAATGGAAAAGGAAAATCCAAACAAGTTCAGGATCCAACTTTAAAAGGAACAAAAAATCATGAATCAATAGTCCATCAGAAAGCAGTTGAAGAGGAAGGCGACATGAAAATGACCGTTGATGAATAGGATCTAGCAGACATAGATCTAGACAAGCTGAAGGAGGCTTATCACAGAAAAGAGTTACAATCTCTACCATTAGATCAACTGCACAAAGTCCACAAAGTACATATCGACTCAACAATAGGGGCCACCTCGTGCTTGGGCATCCAATTAGACATAGGCAAAGAGTTCAAGAGAATCCCAAGAGAAGGCAAGCAAAGGGGACACAAATCAATGCAACAATTGATAAAAGAGGTAGGAAAATTCATGATTAACTCAGGATAGATTCAAAATATCACTAAGAGCTTCTTCTCTACCCTTCCCCCTCATCATCATGGTGATCCTCTCCTGGAATATCAGAGGCTTGAATGGAAGGACCAAATAGAGGGTACTTCGAAACTGTATCATGACAGAAAATTTGAACATCCTTTTTCTTCAAGAAACAAAATGTGTCGAGGACACATCATAAGTGCTCCTCAAAATATGCTGGAAGCAGTGCAATTATGTTTATAATGACTCCAATGGGGCAACCGAGGGGTTTCCATTCTATGGAATCTTGCAATAATCATTCTGGAAAAAAAATTCTCTACAGTATGGACGTTCTCCGCTCTATACAGGGTTGTTGGTTCGAGCAAAGAAGGCATTGTAACCAATGCCTATGAATCCTAAGCAAATCAAGAGAAGGATAACTTCCTAACTAGCATAACATATTTAGGAAGACTAGTGGGTACTCAAAGATGGATTATAGGCGACTACTTCAACATAATCCTCTCTTTGGAAGAAAAACAGGGTGGCACTAGTTNCANGTCAACATAATCCTCTCTTTGGAAGAAAAACAGGGTGGCACTAGACAAATTGATAGAGAAAGTGTCAATCTTCAACGTACAATTGCTGACCTCCACCTGATTGATATAGAAACCATGAATGGTACCTTCACCTGGTCCAACAAACGGTCTGGAGCCCAACACATCTCGTGTAGACTAGACCGGTTTCTAATATCAGAATCTTTGATGTTAGAAGGACCTATGATTGAGGCCAACATTCTTCTGAAATCTGGTTCAGATCATTGGCTAGTACAACTCTAG
The DNA here is from genome assembly GCA_900067695.1 of Picea abies. NCBI lineage: Eukaryota > Viridiplantae > Streptophyta > Pinopsida > Pinales > Pinaceae > Picea > Picea abies. Next base: position 7,129 of record CBVK0101893643.1, read on the forward strand.
ATTGATGGCGCCAATACTCCTAAATACAAGCCTTTCCGCTTTGAAACATTCTGGCTAACCCACCCAAACTTCTTAGAGATTTTGCAATCCCGGTGGGCTGAAGTTGCCATCTCTCATGGTACATTGATGTACCGTTTTCAACAAAGAATAAAGGCCTTTAAACATATACTGCGAGAGTGGAACAAGAATGTTTTTGACAATATCTTCATGGCTCAACATTCCTTGGAACATCGTCTAAAGGAAATCCAAAAAGATATAATCAGTCAAGGCCCTTCCGACTCACTTCTGGTTGAGGAAGAGCAACTCAAATATCAACTAGAAGAAAGATATAAACAAGAGGATTTTTTATGGTGTCGGAATCAAGAGTACAATGGCTCAAGGAAGGGGAAAAGAACACCAAATTATTCGACAGATCTATGCCTCATAGACGATATGTCAATCATATCACCAAATTGCATGATGCCTAGGGTCAACCAATCATGGATCATGAGGGGATAGAGACAAAATTTGTTAACTACCACCAAAACCTTTTCTCTGAACCTATCCCTGATTGATCTCAAGCCATAAATAAGATAACTAGACATATCCGTAATCTCATAACTCAAGAGAAGAATGAAGCACTAATGCGACCAATCACCATTGAGGAAGTGGACCAAGCCATAAAGGAAATGCCAACTGGTAAGGCGCCTGGACCGGATGGCTTCACTACTTATTTTTTCCATCAATGTTGGTCGATGGTTAGGGAAGATGTTTGGAAACTGGTAGAAGAATCTCGTACCTCTGGGCAAGTGCTCTCTGCTCTCAATGCTACTTTCCTTACTCAAATTCCAAAGGAGGAACGTGTCTCCCAACCACATCAATTTAGGCCAATTGCGTTATGCAACATGGTCTACAAAATTATTACTAAAGTAATACCCCTTCGACTCAAGCCAATCCTTCCCTTCATTATCTCCAAGGAACAATCAGGATATGTGGAGGGGTGACAAATCATGTACAACTTCATCCTAGTACATTAGGTTCTCCACTCTTTAAAGACAATAAATAAACTAGGTATGCTTACCAAGTTTGATCTTTCAAAAGATTTTGATCGTCTTAGCTGGCAATATATGCACTCTCCCCTCCTAGCTTTTGGTTTCAATAGTGATTGGGTTCATTAGATCCTTGATTTAACCTCATCAACCTTTTTATTCATACTTGTCAATGGGGTGTCATCCAAGTCGTTTACACCGTCAAGAGGAATTCACCAAGGGGACCCACTTTACCCCTTCCTCTTCGTTATCATGGAAGAGGGTCTAGGAAGATACATATATGCTTCAATTGTAGAGGGCTCTTTGCAGGGCCTGGATCTACATGGTCTACATCCAACAACATCCCACAACCAATTTGTGGATGACACAATGTTGATGGGGACTCCCACGACGCAAGAAGCCTTGAAATTCAGCTCCATGCTCATGGATTTCAGTGAGGCCTTCGACACAACCATCAATCTGGATAAATCACAACTCTTCTTCTTCAATACCCCCATTGCCATCCAATGTCATATCTCTCACCTACTAGGAATTCTCAGGAGCTCCCTTCTGTCCAATTACCTTGGTATCCTTCTTACCCATTATGTAGCCATAAACATATCATGGGACTCTCTCATTCAATCCCTAACTCATTGTCTAAACTATTGGACTTTTCGTACTCTCAATATAGCTGCTTTCTTAGTCCTTATCAAGTCAATCCTCCAAGCTTTACCCATTTATCTATTTTCTTCTCTAGCGGCCTCACAATCTGTGATAAAATCCATACGTAATCTGAAAAGCAAATTCCTTTGGTAAGGCCACAAAACATGGAAAAAATGGGCCCTAGTAAGTTGGGACAAAGTCTACAAACCTAATCTCAATGGAGGGCTTGGTCTTCGGGATCCATGCTTGCTAAATACAGTGATGGGGGATAAGATTTGGTAGTGTTGGATGAAGCAATCAAAAGAAATCTGGGGACGCCTATGGAAACAAAAATATGCTCCCAACATAAATGATGAACAACTCATTATGTTGGTGGATAAAATTTCTGGCTCAAACATCTGGAATGCAACTTGGAATAATCACCCTCTCATACAACAACATGCCTTTTAGGAACTTTGCAATGGAATAAATGCTTTGTTTTGGTCCGACTCTTGGAAACAAATGCCACCATTAAGTCTTTACCAATGCTGCAACATATCCAAGCACAGATGCAACAAAGGGACACACTTAGAGTTTCCAATCTTTGGTAGGCAGAGCCAATCCCCCCCACTGGCAGAATTGGAAGGTTCTCCACTTTGACCATAATCTTCTAGTTGATTGCAATTTGCAACCCTGGCAAGATCTAGCAACAAAAAGGTAAACATGCATTTGGGAGGGACCCGATATCTTACACTAGGGACACTCCTATGGGCACATTTTCAATCAAAGAATCTTACAACCTCTAAGCTAAGTTTCACCTCCAGCTGAAGAACAAAATTTGGAACATAGTTTGGCACTCACATTTATGGAAAAAAAAATCCACTTTCTTATGGCTGATAATACATAATCGCATCCTGACTTGGGATAATCTCCTAAAGCGAGGATTTATTAGGCCTTATGTCTGTCATCTCTGCCTACAACATGAATAATCGGAGGAACACCTACTGAACCAATGCTCTTTCAACTCAATGATCTAGGACCAGGCTCCACAAATCATGAGGAAAACAATAGAAACAAGGATAGTATAATCACTACCCTAGAGCAATGGGGAAAAATTGTCTTTAACAACCCCATCCTCAATAGGATTTGGAAGATATTACCCGGGTTTGTAGTATGGAAAATTTGGAAGGAATGAAACAAAATATTCTTCCATACCAAACCTTCACCACCCCATGTCATCTGGTCCAAGATCTTGTACTGCATCCAAGACTGCTCATTCCCAACATTGGATCCAAGAAGATTTATAGTGCAATCTCAATGAAAACAACATCCTTGATCAATGACACTTAAATATTTCTCCACCTCAATGTCCTCTCAATCTTAATCCCAAATCCATGCACATCTCCAGTCCCAAATCCTGGCAGAGTCCTCCCCCCAGTTTTTTTAAACTAAACTTTGACAAAGCGTCCAAAGGAAATCTGGGACCAATAGGTTTTGGGGTGGTAATAAGAGACAACAATGGAAGAGTCATCCACATCCTAGCAGGGAGCCTAGGTTTCGAGTCTAATAATTTTGCTGAGTTGTGGGGCCTTATTTGTGGAATTCAAGTGGCCTCAAGTTTAGGCTTAAATCAACTGATTATAGAAGGATACTCATAGGTAATTATTTCCATGGCCTCCAAAATCATCAATGGATCCAACCCTACAAAAATCTCCCCGAGTTGGTGCCTCATAAGCACATTGGAAGTATTTCATTCTTTCTTATGCCCCTTGCTCACCCTAATCCCCTCCCATATCCGACGAGAGGCAAACAAAATCACAGACAAACTAGCTAATGAAAGAGTGTCCTTAGAGGGTAATGATCTCTCCATTGACACAATTCTACTCCCAACTCCCTCTCTTCTCTTGCAGTGTCTTGATTTAGCCCAGAAAGACTTCCCCTCCCCAGATGGAGTGCCACATGGACATCATGCAAAATTCCGCCACCCTCCTCCTTCACTTCTTCCCAAGGCCATTCTTAATTGTTGAAGCAATGGTTAGAGGTTTGTTTTGCAGGAAACAATTAATATCCAGGTTTGAAATGACGCTATAGGCCATTAGTTTTGGTACTTGGCTACATGTTCTCATTAATTCAGGCTCCAAGGTATTTACACTGGATGATCAAGCTCTATTGTGATGTCTCTACTTAGTGATAGCTCTGCCCCTTCTGCGTTGACTATGTCCAAGGTTGTTCCAAGTCTCACAAAACCACTCCATCGCTCCATCTCTCAAGTCTCCTCTACACCTCTATTAGCTCTCCTCCATACCCTCACAATCAACATGCCAACAGAGCGTGGAAAGATGAAGCGAGGCCTGGCCTACTATGAATTCATTTCCAGAAGAACTAAACCTGCCCCTTCGCTTACTCCATCTCAACCCCTAACCCTACATAATTTTGCATCTCCCTCCACAACTCAAAATTGGGTAGCCTATGACAATGGCCTTGTCCTAGTGGAGGAGGAAATCCCTATGCAAACACATAACCCCTCCGCCCCCCCTACCCTGCAACATGAGGATTTTCGTGGATGCCCTGTTCTGGAAGAGTCACCTCAAGCTCCAATGGAAGAAGGGACCTCAAACAATATGAACATGCACATAGTGACTTCATAGTTGGAAGACATGGAGACTAAAAAGCCCACGCAACAAAGTTTCTTTGTAGAGCATTTGAATCTCATTTTTGAAATGAGAAGGGACATCACAAACCAACTACATTTTCATGAAACTCTTCACCGATGACTAGACATTTTCTTTGACTCACTCTCAAGCGAGCCTGGAAAAAGACAATGCCCCACTTGATGCCAGCCTTACACTTTCGCTCCAGTTCCACTAAGCTCTTCATCAACTGATGGTGATCCAGGTGCTTCTGGTGTCTGATAGTTTTACGTTTATCCTTTTGCTTTTGTTTAAACTTTTCTATGGTAACAACTCAGGTCATGGACCTCTTTTTAGAGCCTAGGTCTGGTTTTGGTTTCCATTTTTGGCAGAATAGACTACATGTCCCCCTTATGTATATGTTTTTTTGAATATCTGAGGTAATACAATATTTACTTACAAAATGAAAAAAATTCATATACATGCTTAATAACAAAGGCTTCCACCCATCCAAACCATTTCATTAACAAAATTGATATAACCAACATAATTCAAGAAATTTAATGATAGATCTACAACATAAAGAAAACCCACACAAGTAGAAATGATTACTCATCTTTTCTCAAAGTGTGCCCACCGGATTAACCTCCTAGACCTAGGCATTTGTTGTAGCTTCCACACCAATCTTAGGATGTGAGACCACAATGGAAAAGGAAAACCATTGGGTTCTAACTCTCACTCAACTCATTCCACATTACTCTTGACTCAATGAATTTCCACTGCACATGGTACTCCGAGTATTTCAACCAACGTTCAGTCAACTATTACATGTGGATATGCAATAAAATAATAATAATGCGAAAAAATTAAGGGTCACACACCCCTTCACCTTGTGAACAATCAATGCATATAAGTATACTACCACGAGGCTAATTGTAACATCAATCAATCATATCAATTAATTATTGGTTAATGTTTTATTATGTAATTGCATAAGTACTTTATTAATCTAAGTAATAAAAATAACTTATTATTCCATTTGGTATTAGAGCCTCACTTAAGTTAAACTTGTGGTGGGTTCCTCACTACTCTACAACTATCATTTTCATGGATACTTACTACACCAATTCGTGGGAATCTATCCCAAATTCAAAAGAAACAAACCATCAATTTCATGGTGTGCATATGTTTTTCCATCTGTCTGGGTAATCTCTTCTCAGTCATTGGTTAATCATTTGTTCTCCCAATAATTCACAATCACCATCCATTTCTTTTCTCCCTGACCATCAAACCGATTTTGCTAGTTTCCATCTCTGTAGTTGTGATTGTACTGTGACCATAACCAACAACCTATAAAAAAACATGCCCATGTATAGTAGCCACCATTTAGTGTGCACCAACTTTTTGCTTCCATCATTCACAAATCCTTCTTAACCTAGAGATCTGTGTTAGTCATGTGCCCATACCCATCACCTTCAAGATCCATCATCCCTAGCTGTCGATTGTCACCCTTTAATTTTGTCGAGTCATTACAGGATAAACCCAATCAATTAGCCTCTTCAATGGACAATAGATGATAGCATTTGCAACAACCACAAGGTTATCATTGGAATTGAGGAAATAAATTGGTTGACCAAACACACCTTTCTACCATTCCACTTAAGGTTGCACCCCTAAACATCACCAAATATTGCATTTTTACCTTGGAAGACATATTCAACTTTTACATGTATAATACCTTTTTCATAAAGTTGCATTATAACTATACATTTATAAATAAATTAAATTGGGCCCCACAAAGAGGGCCACCACCAAAATGGCTAGCAATAACAATCTACAAGCAAAGGTTCATCACGATGAATGTCAAGTCTATAATGTCAAACAACTTATGGATAAGATTGGAAAGTTACAAAAAGAATTAGGGGACAAAATTGACAAGTTAATTAATGATTCCAAAAGATGATGACTAGAGTTAATAAAGAAGGAAAACACTTGTCGTAGATGTGGTAAGAGATGGATTCTCGGGCATAGATGTGAAGATAAGTTACTACACTACTTTAAAGTAGTAGATGAAAAGAAAGTAGAAATATTGATCATAGGAAATGAAATCACTATAAGATATCAAACATAATCTGACAATGATGAAACATCGCCAAAAGTACCATTAGCATCAATCTCATGCACATCATAGAATAGGAATGAAGAAAATATCAAAAAGAAACTCTTACTCGAAAGGAACAATACAAGAACAAACTACCAAATATATTCTTCTCCATCTTAGGAATGTTGATAAGACATAGGAACTAAGAAAAGATAAAAACAAACCTACAATGCCACCTACAACTAGGACGGGGAAATTAGAATTGAAGACCCCAAATCTTAAAGGAATCATGAAAAATAGAAATGTGAGGATACTTATACACTCTAACAGTACTCATAACTGTATAAACAACAATTTTTTCAAACAACCAAACCTTTTTTGTGTATCCCACTAAGGACCTCATAGTTATGATCGTTGATAGACACAATGTGAAGGGACTAGGAAGATGCCATAAAATCTCAGTTCACATACAAGAATTGGAATTAGAAATATGATTCTACACTCTACCACTCTATCAGATTGATATGATGCTAGGTGTTGAATGGTTGATATAATTGGGCACTTATATCAGTAACCTTGAAGAATAGTTCATGAAATTTAACTGGCAATGACAAGATTATAAATTATATGGGGTTAAAATTTCCCATCACAAGAAAAGTGTTTTTCAACTAATAAAAAAGGGAGAGAAACACAGATGAACACAAAACAAGGAAAGCAAGAAAAGTATGTTACTAAGTAGCATTAAGGTTTCATGTTAAACAACTAGGTCAAAAGATTTTAAAATATGATACACATATTACAAAAAAACCTTGCTAGTGCTCAAATTAGGAACCAAGTCAAACCTCTACAATCGAATAAAGATGATGCCACCAATAAAACACACTCAACTATAAATCATCCTATTTAGTATGCTTTGAGGGAAAAACATACTCTAAGGGGGTGGGAATGTAATAATAATAATAATAATAATAATAATAAGGTTAACTTGAAAGTGAATAATAATAATAATAAGAAGGAGGAGGAGGAGGAGGAGGTTAACGTGAAAGTGAAGATGTCAAGGGTTACACACCCCTTCACGTTGTGACTAGTCAATACATATAAGTATAATGTCACAAGGCTAATTGTAACATCAATCAATTATTACGCAAAGTTTTATTCTATAATTGTCTCAGTAATAAACATCAATTGTTTATTCCAGGATAAATAGGTTCCAGCTTTCCCAACCTCTATGCTCACTCTACAGCAATGGATTTCTCCCCAAAAATTGCGGCTTTCCATCCTTTGTCAACTACCAAATTATTTGGATTGTTATAGGCTCACATAACACTCCATCACATCGTTTCTCAGTATTGGTTGCATCCACGGGGATGGTTCAATTTCAAACATAGGAGATGACACAATTTCATTACAAAATGGAAAATGAATGGAAGAAGAGTTTCCAAGATGAAAATAATGGATGATATACCTTCCTCTTGCATGAGGCACATGTGCCATCCAAAATAGCATAAAGAATTTAACTTTGGGCACCTAAGTCTAAGGGTTGGTTAGATTTCCAATAACATGGGATAAAGGTGGGAACTTAGTGTTGAAACACATGGAAACACTATTATACCTATAAACCCCCTTTCCTCTTACCCTCTCATGGGCTCATAGCCTCCATGTTGTCTTTTACAATTTTTTTTGGGGTGTTTATTACATATTTCTCCTTTTGCCTTTTTTTTCCAAAATTACTTTTTATACATAAGATAAAACACCATAACCAAGCATACGAGTTGGACTCATGACTATTCACAAGTTAGTCCATTACCTTGGGTTCTGAGCTAGGAATATTTACATATTTACTTTACAATTTTTACATATTTACTTTACATATTTACATATTTACAATTTTTACATATTTACAATTTACAATTTTTACAATTTACAATTTACAATTTACATATTACATATTACAATTTACAATTTACATATTACAATTTACATATTTACATATTTTTACAATTTTTACAATTTTTACATATTTACAATTTTTACAATTTACATATTTACATATTTTTTCATATTTACATATTTTTACAATTTTTACATATTTACATATTTACAATTTTTACAATTTACATATTTACATATTTTTTCATATTTACATATTTTTACAATTTTTACATATTTACATATTTACAATTTTTACAATTTACATATTTACATATTTACATATTTACATATTTTTACAATTTTTACATATTTACAATTTACATATTTTTACTATTTTTACAATTTACATATTTACATATTTACATATTTACAATTTTTACATATTTACATATTTACAATTTACATATTTACATATTTTTACAATTTTTACAATTTACAATTTACATATTACAATTTACATATTTACAATTTACATATTACATATTTACAATTTACAATTTACATATTACATATTACATATTTACAATTTACAATTTACATATTTACAATTTACAATTTTTACATATTTACATATTTACAATTTTTACATATTTACTTTACATATTTACATATTTACCAAGCATACGAGTTGGACTCATGACTATTCACAAGTTAGTCCATTACTTTGGTTTCTTTACAATTTTTTTTTGGGTGTTTATTACATATTTCTCCTTTTGCCTTTTTTTCCAAAATTACTTTTTATACATAAGATAAAACACCATAACCAAGCATACGAGTTGGACTCATGACTATTCACAAGTTAGTCCATTACCTTGGGCTCTGAGCTAGGAATATCGAGCTAGGAATATTTACAAGGCATATTTACATATTTACTTTGCATGGTCGTAAAAAATCAACCCACTTGGCTTGACACCCATCAAAATAACCACTCATGATCATTTTTACATAATTTGGTCCAATACTTTAGTTACAATTGAAAACTCCTCAAGTGAGATGAAGAGGCATTGTGAATCAGATAGTTCAGAATTGAAAATTGAATTAGTGACTCCATCCAATTTAGAGGATGCAAGGTATTTGGATTCGACATAACCTCCGTTAGCTGCATCCCCATAGGTTGAATGGAAATAAATTAAAAAGAAAAATGAGAATAAATGAAAGTTTATAGTTTCTTCAAGTCTCGAGCAAAGCAATTCAAAAGCACAACATATCTTTAGAAATTGCAAAAGTACCTATGTCGGAGACTCACCTTGGTTGAGTAAACTCTCTAATTGTAAACTTAGGCTCAAATATAGGTTTACAAAAAATAAGATCAAATCTAGATTTTGAGTGAGATATGCTAACATTATTCATGTATATCTTTTGCTATTACTAGTATACAATCTCTAGTAATTGTACAAATTTTCCATGAAATTATACAAATTTTGATGTTTCTCGTAACTAATCCATAGGATATTTTGAGCAAGAGGTTAAATTGCAACTGGGTTGTAGTCTACTAGGCTTTGATAGTGAGATACCACAAATGCCACATGATCCTTCCTCTGGTAGCCTCAGAGAGATATTGGGTATTTGGTGGACACTCTTAAGGCTCGACATTGCTTTGTGGAGATGGAGTACGCTAAATCCCGGTTTCCTTTGTACATCAATAAATGACAGAAAACTCCCCAAAAGGGCTGGCAATGGCAGAATGGCTCGAGAGGGTACACTGTTTAAAGGCGTTTAAATGGGTGGAGTTATGAGAAAAGAGTCCACCAATTGGTGCAGAAATCACGAAGAAGCGCTATCAAGACCATTCAAACAATTCTTGGTGGGCCTGGCCTTTGATTTTGTTTCTCCCATCTCTACCTGTCGGGGTTTGGTTTTGAGCAAGAACGGTTAAAGCTTTACCTGTTGACCGACTGAGGATTCCTTTTATAGATTCCATCCGTTTGTGTTGTTTGGGCCTTTTAAGGCAACGCACCACGTGCAAGTTTCAACTCAATTTGGTGGAGTAAATAGAATTTAATTTATAAATTTAAAATAAGTCTTATTTGTACCTCACAAAACTAATAGCAATAAGGTCACCGTTCACATTGCATTACTTGGGTGCGATTGACAAAGTTTTTTCTTTTAACCAAGTTTGATGTAATAGTTTTTATCTTTCCCATTAAAAAATAAAGTTAAATTCATTTATTTTGATTTTGATTGGTTGTAGGGTTTGGGGTCTTATTGTTGGAGTGTCCATAATTTTACAATTAGTTTCTCTTTCCATTTCTATTAACAGGTTCTCTTTCGAGATGTCCTGTAAAAAGAATAATAGAACTACCAATCCTTGGTATGATAAATAATGTAAAATTGTTAGAAAATCTATTAGGGATGCTTCTAACGAGTCCTTAAAACTTGATAAGATCAATAACTACAAATCCCTAATTAAAAGGAAAAAAATATACTATATAAATAAAAGGCAAGAGCAACTTTCACAACTAT
>CBVK0101893659.1:0-24876 GCA_900067695.1 Picea abies
ATATATATATATATATATATTGTTGCACTTGAGTGCTTATTGATTGTCATACTTTCTTGCATATGGAATTAGTATTTCACAATTAATGATGAAAAATAGAATATAACATTAAAATATGTAGAAATGTGTTGATTTTTCATAAGAGATGATATTGTATGTGAATATATTGTTACAATGATGAGTGTTCCATATATATAGAACATATGGTGACCATCCATGAAAGGATGCATCCCTTGGATAATAAATATATATATGGAACACTCATCATAAATACCTACTCATTTATGATATATATTTATACCTTATATAAATATATTATTACATTAATAATATAATTTAATAATTATTAATCATATTATTAATTATTAATCTAGTAGAATGTCTTTCCGATGCTTCCCAAACATCAACAATCCCTCTCAATGAGGGATACATTCTACATTATGACAAGATTATCTCTAAAGATTACCTGTGGGTAGCTCTCAAATAGCTTCAACATGTCACTATGACATCCACTACCTCACAACGCATATGTACCTCATCATGTGTACCCTTGTGACTTCATAGCCAATGTATCCAAGGCATGTGCGTAGTTCTCAAATAACTACAACATGTCCCCAAGAAATCCACTACCCTGCAATGCATCGATACATGATCATGTGCACCCTCGGCCGCATTGCTAACCCTTTTCAATGTTGGATGAGATCTACCTATCTCAATGCCAACCATTTTTCATGCTGAATGAGAACACTCAGTGCCAACCCTTTTTCATGCCAAATGAGTCCCACCTGTCTCAGTGCCAACCCTTTTTCATGTTGGATGAGAGCACTCAGTTCCAACCCTTTTTCATGTTGTATGAATTCCACCTGTCTTCGTTCCAACCCTTTTTCATGTTGGATGAGAACACTCAGTGCCAACCCTTTTTCATGCTGGATGAGTTCCACCTATCTCTGTGCCAACCCTTTTTCATGTTGGATGAGAACACTTTGTGTTGATCCTTTTTCATGCTGGATGAGTTCCACTTGTCCCAGTGCCAACCCTTTTTCATGCTGGATGAGAACACTCCCTCTGAAGAGGAACCAAACCAAGCTTGTCCTTGAATTACTCAAACTTCATCCTCAACAACGACTTGGTAAACACGTTCGCAACCTAATCCTCTATAGTCACGAAATTGGAGCCTCACTGCTCCCTTCCACACCATATCCCTGATATAGTAATATATGATCTCGATATGCTTCGACCTGTCATAGACCACATGATTATTTGACGATTTCATGAAACTTTGGTTGTCACACCAAATGCAGGTCACCTCCAGTCCAAGATCAAATAACCCAGACAATAGTTCTCGAAGCCACATTGCTACTGCACATGTTGCCAAATACTCAACTTTAGCCATACTAAGCAACACACATGACTGCTTCCTGCATCCAGCGGAGCCTCCTGCTCCTTACTGTAGTACCCAACTCCCTCTGGAACTGAGTGTCTGATTTCCTCTCGAGCACTGAACATCAACTAGATCTTCAACCTGCTGACTTCATTACTTGTCCTCTAGAACAAGTCTCGTCATCCTCTTCTTATAGTTCTTACCTACAAGTCAAATTCAATCCAATAGTCAACAATTTCCAAAGACATGCTACTTCACAACATGATGCACATGCTACCACATACTTTGCATCAACTGTACTGAGTGCTACACACAACTGCTTCCTGCTGCTCCATGAAACCATACTGGAGCCTAGGTTGAAGCAATATGCTGAAGTACTCTTCTGATCAGGAATACTACTGGCCCAATTTGAATCCAAATATCCATATAACCCGAACTCATGGTTTGTCACATGCCTGAGACCATAATCCAATGTACCCTGAAGGTACCTCATCACATGTTTTTCTGCGACCAAATGAACTTACCTGGGCTACTCTATATATTGACTCAAGGTGTTAACAAAAAAACATATATCATGTCTTGTGTTTTTCAATTTCATCAACGAACCCACCATCTGCCTATATAAAGTAACATCCACAGTCTCTGAAGTCGTATCCTACAACAACTTCAGATTTGATACCATAGGTGTAGCCATTGCCTTGTAATGAAACATCCTGAACCTCTTCAGGATTACCACTGTATACTTCCCTTTATTCAGAAATATCTCATCCTATCTCTTCCATACCTCAGGACCCAAAAATTAATGCATCATCCTGAGATCTTTCATCTCAAACTCAACAACCATTTTTTCTCTTACACCATGTGATGATATTTTCCACACCTGTTAGAAATAGGTCATCCACATACAATAGTAGTATTACCGGACCATCATCCACAACCTTAAAGTAAAGGCTAGGATTTGCACTGCTCTTTGTAAATCCTAAGCTCATCAGAAAATTGTCGATCCTTCCATACCATGCTCTGGGTGCCTGATTTAATCCATATAAAGCCTTCTTCAATCTGTACATTGAGTGTCACGCAGTTGTTATGTACTCAACATAATGTTCCATGACTACAAGGACCATTCTTCCTGATCAAGTTACCATTTGTGCCATGAGAATAATTTAGTCCTTTCAGATGTTGAAAGCCACACACTTTGAGTCTTATGTCCTTAGAATACTATGCCAGGTCCATTCTGCATTGGTCAAATTGCCATGACCAATCCTGGGAGAATGTCAGCCTGATGATGAAACATTAACACTCCCTCTTAGCTAGGGAGGTATTCACCAAGATGTTCTCCTCTGGTCCTCAAATCCTCGCAGGCTAAGCCATGGTCCTCAAACCATGCTATAGGTAGAATCATCCTAGTCACACAAGTCACACCATGATTCTCATATCACGCCATGATCACGTAAATCATGCTCCAAGTATCTCCATCATATTCTCATAGACTGTCATGGTCACACAGACAATGCTACAAGTGTCATTACTATAGTCAAGTAGACTATACCATGGTCACACAGACCATGCCATAATCACACAGATCACGCTATGAGTATCCATGTAGTCACTCAGACCACCTCCATAGTCATAAGACTATGTCATGGTCACAGAGACCATGCCATGGGCTACAAGGACCATTCTTCTCCATTGGTGGCTAGCACTCTAGGTGATAACTAATGTTTTCTCAATACCATAATAATGTCTCCTCATTGAACTTTCTTGCCAATCTTTCCACAATATCCTTCGCAGACTAACCTGTGGCTGGAATTTCCATGTGTCGGGTTTGGGACGCAACCTCGACCTGTATGGCAGCACCGACAATCAACCACATGATGAAACATTCACAAATCCTTTAGAATTTTTCCCACAACCTTAACTAACTATCCAATAAGTTTAATTATGTGAAGTCTACACTTGAAATACAATCGAGGATGAGTAACACTTGTTCAAATTACAAAAGGAGGGGTAACCCTCACCACGACTTTCCAATCAAACTACTATGTAAAGCGCCTCCCATGCAACAAGCTAGGTTTGTGGTCAAATTATGCCTCGATCATTTGGAAAAAGACCAAAAAAAAATGAAAATGACAACTATCTATATTTTCTTCAGGCCACCGTGAACCAGATTGAACCCTTCTCAGTCTCACAACCTTCTCTGGACAAACTACAAACAAGTTGCTCGACTACTACCACTCACCCATATCTAGTAGATGGGACTCTGAAAACTTTCCCAATTGTGATTGGACAACTGCAAATATTTATACTCCGCCTAGATCCACACATCCCTCGGGTCCTCTCCGCTCTTTCATCGATGACTAGTACCACTACCAAAATGCCACTCATAGCTTCATGTCTTCTCTTTGGCACTGGCCTCTCCACCTCCACTTCCTCCCTACGTGTCATGAAAATCAACTCTACAAAGGTGAGAGTGGTCCCTTGTAGGTGGTCCCTCATAACACCACTTTAATCATATGTAATTTCTTGTATGCCATTAGGGAGACTCTTGGTGCACACCATCTACATAGTAAAATCTTTCCTGGTCATGATCTATGCCACTTTGAGGTCTGGTAAGCACATCAATGCCTTTGAGCTACCTCCTTTTCTCAGCTTGTACAATGCCAACACTTCAAATAGATATGAAGACTATTCTCTAGCTCCTCATGTGGCTCCTTATAGGAAACGAGTCTTCTCTAAATGGAAACTTCTTCCTCACAACAACAACTCACCTCTCTATGAATATGTTTCCATTTCCCTTTCATTTTACCTGGGCCCTCCTGTAAGGGAGTGAAGCCCATTCCTGCTCTGATACCGTGTTGATTTTTCATAAGAGATGATATTGTATGTGAATATATTGTTACAATGATGAGTGTTACATATATATAGAACATATGGTGACCATCCATGGAACACTCATCATAAATAACTACTTATTTATGATATATATTTATACCTTATATAAATATATTATTAAATTAATAATATTGTTTAATAATTAATAATCATATTATTAATTATTAATCTAGTAGAATGTCTTTCCAATGCTGCCCAAACATCAACATAATGAAGAGAAGAAATTAATTTATATGTAATGTTTTTAAAGAAATCACGTGAGATGACATTTCTCTAGTTCATAATTCTATTTTGATTCATGGTTTAATATGATATTTGAATTTAAAAGAACATTGAATTGATAAAGAAAATTATACTTTCATAGCAATGCAATATAAAACAAGTTAATGACCCAAGATGACACAAAACCCAAAGGCATGTAGAGAGAGTGAAAATCCCCCCCCCTTATAAACCACTAGTGTGTTATTTTAGGTGGCATGGTTTTCCTTGAATAATAAGGATGAGTCAACTTCCATTTGCATATAGTAGCTAGTGATGATTGTCCTCACTACTAATTGACAACTAAGTTATGGTATATTTTTCCACCTTCATAAAAAATAAAATAAACAAAATAAAAACAAGAAACAATCCAATAATAAAAACCTTCATTCATCACAATGTTATAGCATCATTATAACCAATCCATATTCAACAAAACCAATATAATTCAAATCATATAAATAGTGAACAAAGAATTTTAATAATCAAATGTACCAACTTTCTATAATATAGTTATTATTTCTAAATAATAATTTACATGATTAAGATTTAGAATTCTTTTATCTTCTTTTCTTTTTTTTACAATTTTTTTTAACTTAATATATATTATAAAGAAAATGGATATGTCACATTTTCCCTCCCCTCCCTTAATTGTTGATATCCTCATGATAGTTAACCTCTTATGACAAAGAACAATTCAACATAACACACAATATTTTTCAAAATTAAATACTTTGCTCAAAATACCAAAATTAAATACTTTGCTCAACCTCTTATGACAGAAAAATTCAGCAAAACACACAATATTTTTCAAAATTAAATACTTTGTTCAAAATACCAAAATTAAATACTTGCTCAAAATACCGATGTTCACAATTTTGAAATGTTAAAATATTATTAATTTATTTTTAAATAATGTTAAAATACTATTAATTTGGTTTTTAATGGTTGATATCCTCATAAGCGTTGAAAAAAAAGAAAAATTCAACATAAGATACATTATTTTTCAAAATTAAATACTTGCTCAAAATACCAATGTTCTCAATGCTTATGACAAAAAGGAAAAATTCGACATAAGATACATTATTTTTCAAAATTAAATACTTACTCAAAATACCAATGTTCACACTTTTGAAATGTTAAATACATTATTTTTCAAAATTAAATACTTGCTCAAAATACCAATGTTCTCAACGCTTATGACAAAAAAAAATTCGACATAAGATACATTATTTTTCAAAATTAAATACTTACTCAAAATACCAATGTTCACACTTTTGAAATATTAAATACTATTGATTTGTTTTTAAATAATCATAAAAGTTCACAATTTTGAAACTATACAGTACTATTATTATTGATTTGTTTTTAAATAATCATAAAAGTTCACAATTTTGAAACGATGGATTTGTTTTTAAATAATCATAAAAGTTCACAATTTTGAAACTATACAATACTATTATAATAGTATTGATTTGTTTTTAAATAAACATAAAAGTGGATACATCAATTAATTAATATACGACTTTAAAAATTTAACTAGTTTCATATATTTTTTCAATTTTCGTTAGTATAATTGATTAAGGTGTTTGTTTTGTTTATTAGAGGATTCGAGTTTAATACTTTTACAATGTGTTTAGTGGAAATGAGATAGCAAAAATTAAAGATTGATGTAGTCCAAACCAAGTATAATTTTCAAATAATTTTAACAGCTTAAATACCTCTAAGTTATAATTTCTTAATCAATAATTGAAATATTAACTCTACAAATAACCACCATTTCTAATAAACAAAAAAACAAATTTCTTATATTCCAAAACATAAATATTAAGTGGTAGTCACTAAATGCCTCATATAAATGTCTCCACCTTTCATATTACTATTCGAGAAGAAATATTAAGTGATAGTCATTAGACGTCTCCATAGTAAATATTGAGTTGTAGTCATTAGACGTCTCCATATTACCAATTCAAATTTCATATTACACATATAATTATTAATTTATCACATAACACATGAAAAATAATCTTATTACTCTATGTATAAGACATTCTTATTTTCTCTCAATTGAAATTCATTTTAACATGTGCTTTATTACATCCTTTAGTCATATTTTAACATGTGCTTTATTACATCCTTTAGTCATCATGAACAATAAAACATATTAAATATATGCTGAAGCTTATAAATAAGAACTTAGATTACACGTATACGATGGCACAGTTAAAATAATATATAAGACATATTAAGGAATCATAAAGATGTGAGTTACAAGCTTAATTCATAAATACACATTACATGGAAGGAATTGTATATGGATACTTCGTAATGTTATTATTACATGTTATCAATTACAAAGTTAAAAATAAATGAATGTGTATTATTTTAAATAATGTAATATTAGTCAAATGCACATTACATCGAAGGAATTGTATAGGGATACTTCTTAATGTTATCCATCATTATATTTTTTTTCCCCAAGAAAATTGTGTATTATATTAAGATATATAATCTGCTTACATATTTATAAGACCATTACATCTAGGCCCACCCTAATCAGATCGATCAAGTGCCTTTCATCATCAGTCTTGTTTCATTACAATAAACAAAAAGTCCCAAAAGTGATACTATTCCACATGAAGAAACATTAAAACATCATTCTAGATGGATTCTCACAATAATATTAAAGTCTTAAAAAGCTAGTCTCCACAGTGAATATAGAGATAAACAATAAGCTAAACCAAAAATAAACATAACATAACACCATCCTCATGACATCTTCAAGAAGTGGCTAGTACATTTGAATGTAAGTTTTGGCCCTTCTTGGCCTTCCATCCATTAGAAGAAAAACTATTGCTCTTGGATGTTCTAGCAAGCCCTGTTTGGATAAGTAATCTGCCTCCTGGTTTTCTTCTCTATAAACATGAGTGAAGGTGATGATGAAGAACTGCTTAATGAGATCCCTGACTCTTTCTTTCCAGCTATTAATGGAAGTAACCTGCAATGAGCCAACATCATTAAGCCAATCAATTATTATTTTGGAATCTCCCATGATGTGAATATTCGAAATAGAGAGTCTTTGTGCAATATTCAGAATGGCCAATACACCAAGGAGTTCAACTCTCGTGTTGGTTCCCCTACCACTGTTGAGTAGAAGCTTGTAAACAATATGGTCATTCAATTTTATAACCACCCCAACACTGCTTTGCTCTCCATTTCTCTGTGAGGCCCAATCGAACCAACCTAGAACTCTGTGGGAAGGTATACAGTGAGCACTGCGCTTCTTCAACATGTTTTTATGTGGCAAGTGAAAATTGATGGCAGCCAAATATTGGTAGTAGACCTTTTCCAGAGATGGTTCTTTACATTAAAAAATCGCCAGGTTTCGTTTGATCCATATGTACTGGAAAATACAAGCTGGTAAGGATGGGATTCTGAAGTGCCTTTTACACCAGTGGTCGAAGCTTTCATTGATAGTATCTCCCAACCACCCTCCTCCCAGATTATAATGATTTAATTTTTTTTTCCAAATAGCAACAGTGAAAGGACATTGGATAAAAAGGTGATAAACCGATTCTTCACTACCTCTGCACATGTGACATAGTCCCGAACCTCACCAGCCGTGCTTGTTGAGATTATTCCAAGTGAGTAGCTTGTTTTCAATAAGGAGCTGCTATCCCCACCTTTTAGGGATAACTAGGAGATCATCTCTCGAAGCCCACAGATCCTAGACATGGAGTACTGAGAGAAGGATTGACCTGAGCATGGCCCTGGAGGGCCTACCTTTTCTTCTTCCATCGTCCTTATCTTGTCAGCAACAACATCATCCATCACCATCGGTTTTGTCTTGTATCAAAAGAGGTTCTTGCTCCATGAGGTAATTAGTCCAGGTATCATGGTATGTGTTACATTTGATCATTAAAATCTTTAAATGTATGCATTTGATTCCTTTTATTTCTAACGAATGCTTGGATCTTACATTTTCCCACTTGACCATGTTTGGGGGAATTGACAGGATGCCCTAGCAAGCCTGTGTTTGTAGGTTTTGGTTTTCCACTGGGGCGATTTCTGAAAATCCATCGTCCGCTCCCATCATAACACCACTTTTCCATTTTATCTTCCGCTAACTTATCCCATTCCCCTTGTCTGGGCATTGGGTTGACCTATTTCAGGAATGCACCTTATCTCGTGGGAAGAAGGGGCTAAAGGCATAGAAGGTAAAAGAAAGATGGTAAAAGATAAAAGCCTAAGAATAAACCTCAAGATTCTTTGCCCAGGGATCCCCGAGAAAGCAATAAAATGATTCTCAGCAAGAAACAAGAGGGACCTGGAAAAATAATAAAACAAGACCTAATAAGAGGATAGGGGGTCTCATCACGAGCCAGACTATTAGGTCCATGGGTACCTAGCAGTATGACATTGCCACCAGCTGGTTACCATGCCAGGGCAGTGACTCTTGGTTGCATGGCCAAGGGAAAGGGGGTCTCATCAAGAGCCAACCTTCTCATCTCTGTGAAAGTACTTGTGG
Organism: Picea abies; assembly: GCA_900067695.1. Lineage (NCBI taxonomy): Eukaryota > Viridiplantae > Streptophyta > Pinopsida > Pinales > Pinaceae > Picea > Picea abies. Next base: position 9,060 of record CBVK0101893659.1, read on the forward strand.
GTAACGCTGTCAGCTCTGGTCACCATGCCAAGGCAGTGTCCCCTGATTAGCCCTTGAACAAAAAAGAAAATAAAAGAATAAAAAGAATAAAGGCAAGAATGGGCTTGGAAAAACAATGCATCTATGACAGGGACAACTCACCTTCTACAAAGGCAGCCACAGGTAATGCCTTTGCATCCTTGGCCATCATTGCACCCACATGCTTGGACATCCCTTGACCACACCACCCACTTACATGGCTTGGAAGAGGTCTTTCTGGGAACTTTCCTTTCTCTGTGGACACTAGCCCAATAAGACAACTTGTCTTTTTCCCCATACTTGTATTGTAGGCTTATGTAACGTCTTTGAGCTGTCAACTGATGTATTAGGGATTTTATGCATGTGTTTAATAATATTAATGATGAAATGTGATTGACATTGCTATGATCCCTGTGACTGATGAGCCCATGGAGGGCGTAGCCTTTGATGTGTAGGATCATACCCAACGGGCAGGTGCCATTTGGATCAGTACACATGGGGAGATGATCAGTTCAGACCTCCATGGGGTTGAAGAGCCCACCAGATGGATGTTGAGACCCCATTAGGGGGAAAAGACAAGGAAGAGGATGATCAGAGACTTTTCACCAGAGAGGAAGAGGACGTTCCACCAGAGGCACCCCATCACAACTTGACCTAGGGGGATTGACCCATTTTCAGTGGGGTGTTAGCTCTAGATGGCCTAAGACGTCACCAGGAGGCTTATGATGTCAGCATGAGCATATTGGCAGATGGACAGGGCAGCTGGAATGTGTGGAAACTTGGAGGAGCCCAATGAGGGCTAACGTCTTGTTTCAAGAGGCTACATTTTCCCTAATAGGGGCTAGCGTCACCCTAGAAAGGGGTGACATCTTACCTTTTTTCTTGATTAGGGTTTTAGTCTAGCATTTAATGTAAAAACAATATTATTTTGGTATTATGGCCTTATTGGCCTTTTTATGACCTAAAGAGTAAATTAGGTCATTGATACACTATATATTGAGGGTTTTGACTCTCATTTTATCATCATAACTCATTCACTCCATAAGGAGGTCTAAAATTTGCACCCTATCTTGGGTATTTGGCTAGATTAAGTGATGCTCACTTATTGAAGGAAGACATTTTTGGCATTTATGCTGTTTCTCTTGAAGGAAGGTGTTACAACTAGGGTTTGCATGGTTATTTCTTGATGAATTGTAAGTATTTTTCTGCAAAAAATCTTAAATGAATGGTTGTAGTCTTATTTTCTTGCATGTATTTATAATTTGCCAAATCAAAGCCCTAGGTGACAAGCACACAAGTAGGTCCTTGTCTCATGTCCCATGATAGAGAATCTTTCAGCCATTGAAGAAGAATAAGAGAGACTATCCGTAGCTACACTTCTTTTTCTTCCTCTCCATTGCTTGCCGTACCATTTAGACTTCAAGAGGAAGAAGACGTCCCAGGCCTAGGTTATCTACACTTAGGGCCATTTTTCTTTTAGGGTTTGATGAAAGAGCCTTGTTGTAGCAACACTCTCCCTCATTAAGCCTTCTTGTCTTGATTTTGTGCTTCATCTGAGCTAGCCATTTTGCCGGGAAGGAGGAGAGAGCACGAGGCCTTGCTTTAGCAACACTGGAGTGAGCCTCTCTCCCCTAGGGTTTTGATTTTGAGGCCTTGCCTTAGCAACACCTCAAAAATCTTCCCTCTAGTCCTTAAAATGTTTCCTCCTTCAACTCTTGCGTCCTTCACTTATGACTCCATTAAAACCTGAGGCACTAATATGAAAGTCCTCCAACCTTGAAGTGAAATTGATCAAACAACTCTCAAAACTCCTTGAATCTCAAACCCTAACTACACTAACCCTAGCCTAGACTAACCTACTAACCCCAAGTTGTTGACGTCATCATTGGTTATTTCATCTTCAATGCAACAACGTCTTGTTTTAAGAGCAATTGAATGGTGGTTTAGGCATTAATTGAATAAAGTGTTGATTGGTTACCTTGAATGCGGAATTGTTCCAGTATTTATTGGTGAAGTGTTATATCTTTTCATTGCTATTGACTTCGTCAACACTTATTGCTACATTGCTCATATATTTATCAGATAGTCTTATGAAGTACTAACCCATTGAAATATAGCTTGCATAGATCAGTTTGTTGTTGCTTTGTTCCAGGGAGGTGTTCTTCATTGGGGATTTACTTTGTTATTGGCTGTTTAGTCGAGATTATCTGTTTGGTGGTGACTTGTAAAAAGGGAAATCTTATCTTTGTCCTATTAGCCTTTGCTTCTTCAAAACCATAGGTCACCGGGGACATCTCCCCTGGGCCTAACCTCCCTAAAGAGAAAGAACCTCCCCATCGTGGTGACATTGGGTGGGATAGGTTCATGTTATGCCAGTTTGGCCTTCCATATTATAGCCTTTTCTCCTAGCTACAAACTATGTGATAAAATTTTGGTGCCACTTCCGGGGAACATGAGTCAATTCTCCTCAAGACGACACTTTTCGGTAAGCCTTGCCTCAGAAGCCTTATCTTACAAGCTTATCTGGCGACTCCACTAGGGTGTTTTCCCTTTTCTTTGATAGTTTCAAACAAATTATCTGGCGACTCCACTGACCTTTTCTAGGGTTCCACCTTACTCTCAATTTTGTGATATTTCCAAGTTATGGGATCATGGCACACTAGGAACAAATGTATCCACCTATTGATTTTAAAAGTTTTCAAGGATACCCAAATTACTTTGATACAAAATGGTTGAACAACTCTCCAAGATTTTTGGGCCTCCCAACCCCTCACATTGTAAATTTTTTGGACTATATGAGCGAGACACAATTGGGAGGAGAGGATGCTATTATAAAATTGTTCTTACTCACTTTGCCATCCTACTTGCAAAATCGTTTTAAGGGTTGTTTCCAAGATAGAGGCATATCATCTTTCATACACATCATCAGCAGGTTTGTTGAGTTTACCAAACCACGTTTCCAAATGTATGAAGATATCCTTCATAATCTCACAATAGCCTTGGAAGATGGAGGATTCACTACTGAGATTGTGGCAGATCTCAGAAATGCATATCATTTACAACATCAAGAATCCTCTGATGTGAAAGAAGAGATTCATGAAGAACGTTGTCAACCTCTTGAAGAGGAGCAAGATTTTTCCCACAATTCAATAGAATGCAGTGAAGATACAACTAAAAAAGTGAATTATGAAGCACAAGTAACTGCTCCTTAGTTTGATGAAGCTCTCCAAGATCCTGTCCCTCCTACACAAGATGAAGAGAATAAGGTAAGTCATTTTCCTTTCCGGTTCTTTAATGATACCTTGTTCTATGACTCAGAGAGTGAAGAGGAAATGGAACCCTTGGACGAGCTTGGCCCTCTATATCTCAAAGCTGAAGATGTAGAGGAAAATATTCCTCTTGATGAAGTTATCCAAATGCTTGAATCTCCTGCACAGGAAGGATTAAACAAGGTGAGTTATTTCCCCTTCCAAAATTTTAATGATTCTTTATCTTATGATGTAGAGAGCAAAGAAGTGTTGGATTTTCTAACCCCTTTGTGGTTTGATAAAAATGAGGACTTTGTTGATAATATTGATGAGTTTATACATGTCAGGAAGCATAAATGGGATGTGATTGGATATGAAGGGGATCCCATTTACGACATTGAAGGTCATCGCCAAAGGTTGCCTTTACATCTACCACATGAAGTTACTAATAATTTTGACATTTGGCAACAAGAACTTGACCTTGTTCAAACACCCAAGGATGACTTGATGCTATGCTTTCCTAATGATTTTCGGTCATACCTTGAGGACTTTGATGATTTCTCCTCTAAGCATTTGGATTTATTTTATGAAGATGGCTATCAACCACTGCTGTGCTCAAGTTTTGACAGGAGTAAGATCGTTGTTTTCCTAAAGAGAGATCCTCATGACATTTTTCTCCAGCCACCTCTCATTACCTTACCTTGCTGTATCATTAAAGGTGTAGTTGGGAATTATATCTTTTGCATTGACTTTTCTCTTAAGAAAACCCAAGAATCCAAGGGTTGGTTGAAAACTACAGATTTCAGCCTATCATCTCATTTTTTCAACTTTCCCTTGAGAGTTTGCCAGTCGTCTGTTAGATCTTTGTCGATCCCTTCCCAGGCTTCAGAGTGTGAGGACGTCCTAGGTAGCCAGTTTGCAGACCTTTTGAGCCAATATTTAGAATCGTGGACTTTTCATGATTCCTTCCTGAAGTGGATTGAGTGCTTTCCTTGGAAGTTGACTTGGCAAGAATTTTTCCCTCCCACCAGCCTCCATGAGCTAGACTTTACAGCTTCCATAGATACAATGAATTTTCTAAATCATGGCTTTTTTGTGTTTGATTTATCACTGTTTTGGTTTATGATGAAGCACAAAGGCAGGTATCATGGGACATTGTTGGATTGGCTTCACTGGTTGTTTGACTACACCCAACATTCCAACCAAAAGGTAAGTACATGTAAGAAGTTTGCTTTCACATTCTTACTTATTGATTGCTTTATTTTAGTCTATATATATATGTATGTTGGGGTGGCATTACCACCCCAATTTTGTTATTGATGCATATTTCGAGATCAAGCAGGTCTGCAGGTTATGCCAGAGATGCCGATGTTCTCATGCGCTCTACAGTGAGCACATGTCCTCGAGTTGGAGCCAGATGTTATCCCCAATTTTTAGGGATAACTAGGAGATCATGTCTCGAGGCCCACAGGTCCTAGACATGGAGTAACGAGAGCAGGATTGACCTGAGCATGGCCCTGGAGGGCCTACCTTTTCTTCTTACACCATCCTTATCTTATCATCAACAACAACATCCATCACCATCGGTTTGGTCCTGTATCAAAAGAGGTTCTTTCTCCATGAAGTAATTAGTCCAGGTATCATGGTATGTGTCACATTTGATCATTAAAACCTTTAAATATATGCATCTGATTCCTTTTATTTCTAATGACTGCTTGGATCTTACATTTTCCCACTTGACCATGTTTGGTGGGATTGACAGGATGCCCTAGCAAGCCTGTGTTTGTAGGTTTTGGTTTGCCACTGGGGGAATTTCTAAAAAACCATCGTTTGCTCCCATCATAACACCACTTTTCCATTTTGTCTCCCTCTCACTTATCCCATTCCCCTTGTCCAGGCATTGGGTTGACCTATTTTCAGGACTGCACCTTACCTCGTGGGAAGAAGGGGCTAAAGGACCAGAAGGTAAAAGTAAGCCAGTAAAAGATAAAAGCCTATAAATAAACCTCGAGATGCTTCGCCCAGGGATCCCCGAAAAAGTAATAAAAGGATTCTCAGAAAGAAACAAGAGCGACCAGGAAAAATAATAAAACAATACCTAAACAGATTATAGGCGGTCTCATCATGAGCCATCCTATTAGGTCCATGGGTACCTATCAACATGACATTTCCATCAGCTGGTTACCATGCCAGGGTAGTGACTCTTGTTTGCATGGCCAAGGGAAAGGGGGTCTCATCATGAGCCAACCTTCTCATCTCTGTGAAAGTACTTGTGGGTAACGCTGTCAGCTATGGTCACCATGCCAAGGTAGTGTCCCCTGATTATATTTTGAAAAAAAAAGAAAATAAAAGAATAAAAAGAATAAAGGCAAGAATGGGCTTGGAAAAAAATTCATCCATGAAAGTGACAACTCGCCTTCTACAAAGGCATCCACAGGTAACACCTTTGCATCCTTGTCCATCATTGCACCCACATGCTTGGACATCCCTTGACCACACCACCCACTTACATGGATTGGAAGAGGTCTTTCTGGGAACTTTCCTTTTCCTGTGGACACTAGCCCAGTAGGATGCCTTGTCTTTTTCCCCAGACTTGTATTGCAGGCTTGTGTAATGTCTTTGAGCTGCCAACTGATGTATTAGGGATTTTATGCATGTGTTTAATAATATTAATGATGAAATGTGATTGACATTTCTATGATTCTTGTGACTAATGAGCCCATGGAGGGTGTAGCCTTTGATGTGCAGGATCATACCTGACGGAAAGGTACCATTTGGACCGGTACACATGGGGAGATGATTAGTTCAGACCTCCATGGGGTTGAAGAGCCCGCCATATGGATGATGAGACCCCATCAGGGGGCAAAGATAGGGTAGAGGATGATCAGAGACTTTGCACCAGAGAAGAAAAGGACGTTCCACCAGAGGCACCCCGACACAACTTGACCTAGGGGGATTAACCCATTTTCAGTGGGACGTTGGCTATAGATGGCCTAGGATGTCACCAGGAGGCTTATGACATCATCATGAGCATATTGGCAGATGGACAGGGCAGTTGGCACATGTGGCAGCTTGGAGGAGCCCAATGAGGGCTAACGCCTTGCTTCAGGAGGCTACATTTGCCCTAATAGGGGCTAACGTCACCCTATAAAGGGGCGACGTCTTACCTTTTTGCTTGATTAGGGTTTTAGTCTAGCATTTAATGTAAAAACAATATTATTTTGGTATTATGGCCTTATCGGCCTTTTTATGACCTAAAAAGTAAATTAGGTCATTAATACACTATATATTGAGGGTTTTGACTCTCATTTTATCATCATAACTCATTCAATCCATAAGGATGTCTGAAATTTGCACCCTATATTGGGTATTTGGCTATATTAAGTGATGTGCACTTGTTGAAAGAAGACATTTTTGGAATTTATGGTGTTTCTCTTGAAGGAAGGTGTTACGACTAGGGTTTGCATGGTTATTTCTTGTAAGTATTTTTCTGCAAAACTTCTTAAATGAATGGTTGTAGTCTTATTTTATTGCATGCATTTATAATTTGCTGAGTCAAAACACTAGGTGACAAGCACACAAGTAGGTCCTTGTCTCATGTCCCTTGATAAAGAAACTTTCATCCATTGAAGAAGAAGAGGAGAGCCTAGCCATAGCTACACTCCTTTTTCTTCCCCTCCATTGCTAATCGTACCATTTAGACTTCAAGAGGAAGAAGACATCCCAGGCCTAGGTTATCTACACTTAAGGCCATTTTTCTTTTACGGTTTGATGAAAGAGCCTTGTTGTAGCAACACTCTTCCTCATTAAGCCTTCTTGTCTTGATTTTGTGCTTCATCTGAGCTAGCCGTTTTTCCAGGAAGGAGGAGAGAGCACAGGACCTTTCTTTAGCAACACCGGAGTGAGCCTCTCTCCCCTAGGGTTTTTCTTTTGAGGCCTTGCCTTAGAAACACCTCAAAACTCTTCCCTCTAGTCCTTAAAATATTGCCTCCTTCAACTCTTGCATCCTTCACTTATGACTCCATTAAGCCTTGAGGAACTGATCTGAAAGTCCTCCAACGTTGAAGTGAAATTGATCAAATAACTCTTTAAACTCTTTGAATCTCAAACCCTAACTACACTAACTGTATCCTAGACTAATCTACTAACCCTAAGTTGCTGACGTCATCATTGGTTATTTCATCTTCAATGCAACAACGTCTTGTTTTAAGAGCAATTGAATGGTGGTTTAGGCATTAATTGAATAAAGTGTTGATTGGTTACCTTGAATGCCACATTGTTCCAATATTTATTGGTGAAGTGTTATATCTTTTCATTGCTATTGACTTCGTCAACACTTATTGCTACATTGCTCATATATTTATTAGATAGTCTTATGAAGTACTAACCCATTGAAATATAGCTTGCATATATCAGTTTGTTGTTGCTTTGTTCCAGGCAGGTGTTCTTCATTGGGGATTTACTTTGTTATTGGCTGTTTAGCCAGGATTATCTATTTGGTGGTGACTTGTGAAGAGGGAAATCTTATCTTTTTCCTATTATCCTTTGCCTCTTCAAAACCACAGGTCATTGGGGACATCTCCCTTGGGCCTAACCTCCCTAAAGAGAAAGAACCTTCCCATCGTGGTGACATTGGGTGGGATAGGTTCCTTTTACACCAGTTTGGCATTCCATCTTATAACCTTTTCTCGTAGCTACAAACTGTGCGATAACAAGAGCCACATGAACAATTTAATCTTCAGTGGGCAATCCCATTTCTAGATTTTCCTTTGACTTCCACTTTTGTTTTTTGTCCAATTTTTAGCTGCCAGGGAATTATAAACATTCCTTGTAGTTAAGATCCATGTTCCGTCCCCACCTGTCCACATTAATTCATCCTTTGTTCCATTCAATGCAATGCTGACATCAATCAATTTTTTTCTGTAACCTTCCCATTCAACAACTAGATCCCCTTCTAATCCCAGGTCTTCAAAAGTAAGCCAATTTGAGCAAAGTGAACCTATAGCCAACAAACTTCTAGCCTGAAAGAGAAATACTACCCGATGATCATTTAAAAAATGAATCATCTCCTATGAAAGAAAATATCCCACCTCCAAGCCCAAGATCACATCCTTCCCTATAATGATATCAACACTAGATCCTGGTTTCCATGCTAGCGAGTGCACCAAAAGAGGTAAAGCATTAATAATATTTTTCCAAGTTTGTGAACCAAATTGGACCACTGGTACTGCTGATCTCAACCACGATATCACCGAAGTATGAGGAAAGTACTTGTCTTTCAAGACACATTTCCATATCCCCGGTTGCATCAATCCTAACCAAAGGGATTTAGTTGCTAAGGCTCTCGAGAAGAAAAAAATGTTCCTAATCCCCCAACCACCAAACTGTTTTGGTTTGGTTAATAATTCCCAGCTACAAAGATGTATGGAAGTGGATTTTTTTGTACCCGACCAAAGGTAAGAGAAGGTTAACTTGTGAATCCTATTCAAAACAATTGCAGGAATGTGTGCAAGTGCCAACTAGTAAACTGGTTGGCTTTCAAGAACTGCTTTAATCAGTACAAATCTACCACCCAATGATAAGTAACAATTACACCAATGTGAAATTTTGTGTTCAAATTTTGTCAATAGCCAGTTCCAATCAAATGCTTTATACCTGTCCAACTTTAAAAAGTACCCCAAGTATTTGAAACCATCCACCAGACAAGAACTTCCAAAATGATATAAGTCATTCAACCGATCTTGAAAGTCCTGCTAAATCCCGTGATGATGGAAGGTGGATTTATGTGTATTGATCTCCAGTCCACTAGGACCACAGAAAGCACATAATAGTTGCTGAATCTCATGCCATTCATTCATGTCATATTTACTCATTATTATCACATCATCCACAAATAGGAGATGAATGATCCTTATCAAGCGAGAGACTTTTATACTCGTCACCTTCCCCTCCAAATGGCTCTTTTTTAGTGCAAGACTCAACCCCTCCATCACAAGTATAAAAAGAATTGGAGACAAGGGGAAACCCTGGCGAAGTCCTCTCCCACTATTTATGAAATTTGTGGGATCTCCATTGACCAAGATGGATAGATTAATCGAAGACACACAACCCATAATCCACCTGGACATAAGATGCCCAAAACCACAGTGTAAAAGCAACAATCTAAGGTAATCCCAATTTGCACAGTCGTATGCCTTTTTTAGATCTAGTTTGAGAATGACTTCCTGTAATTTCTTAGTATTTATGCTATGGAGGCACTACTGTGTTGTACCTATAGCGTCCAAAATATGGAGTCCCTTAAGGAACCCCAACTGTTCCTTTGAAAGAGCCCGAGAAAGGAAAGGTCTAATCCGCCTCGCAATTATCTTTGTGACAATATTGTAAACAAGATTACATAATGCAATAGGCCGGAAATCAGAGAAGGATAATGGACAGTTTGATTTTGGAATTAAAGCAAGAAAAGTGGAATTTAGCAGTCTGATGACTTCACCACGAAGTCTAGTTTCCTCCACCATCTCTAATAAATCCGCCCCAACTAGATCAATGAAGAAAATGAAAAGTTCAACTGTCCACCCATCAGGGCCCAGACTCTTGTCTTTTGGAAAACCTCTTAATACCTCCACAATATCCTCCATAGTAACAACCCTTTCCAAAGTCACTACCTCTTCCTCCTGAACAATCCTTGGATACAGTCTGATGGCTGCCAGCTGATCCTGAATATTAGTTTGATTCTGATCTTTATTTATTTTTTTCAAAATAGAAGACAACTTATCTTTTAATGGCATCCTGGCCTGATTGAACATTACCAGCATCATCCCTTATTTCCCATAGAAATTTCTTATTCCTGCGATAATTAGTAAAATTATGTAAGAATTTTGTATTTCTGTCGCCACTCTTTATCCAAATTTCCCTACTTTTCTGCCTCTATCTCTCTTCCTCCTCAGGTAATAGCTTATTCCGATCCATTTAAATATGCTTCCCTTGTTGTTCTGTGTCTTCGTTTATCGTACCCACATTTTTCTACCCGAAAAAGGTTTCTAAATCTGCTTCAATCGTTGTTAATTGCTCCTGTTCCCTTTTTAATTTAGTTTTCAACCACGATCTAACCCTGTTTTTAAGGAGTGAAAATTTCTCAACCAGTCTTCTCTGAGAGACAACAATAAAATCAAACTTGTTATCAAGCCATACCTCTCTAGTTAATTCAACAAAAGTACCATCTTTTAACCAGACCAGATTAAATTTAAAAGTGCGCCTAGTCTTTGGAATGCCAAGGTCCAGCTACAACAAAATAGGAGAATGGTCCAATATATATGTTGGCTCCACCCAAGATATAAACTGTAGCTCTGGGCTGATCAAATATTCATGCATACAAAATCTGTCAAGACTTTTTGAAATGCTTGATTCCCCCATCCTGCCGTTACGCCATGTCGGGGCCATCTCGACCGGAGCCACATCAACAAGCGAAAACTCATCAAAAAGTTCTTTGAAAAAAGGAGCCAAAGGATCTAGCATGGCTGCTATACCCCACATCTCTTCAGAGTTTAAGGTAAAGTTTAAATCTCCTGCCAGTATAAGGTTTTTGATAGATAACAACCCTCTGTCAGCAAGTTTTCTCTAGAATTTCTTACGCTCCTTGCAGGGACCATAGATATTAAGGAGTGATAGTCTCCTCTTATCAACAACACTAGATCCTATCAAGAGAATGCCGCCGTAGGTAAGGACATGAGTGAAAACAAAATATTGAGGGTCCCAAGATGCTAGCAATCCCCCTGAATGACCAACAAAACTAATGGCGCACGACATCCAATATGGATTCAAAGAAAACATAAAATCCCGAGTGCTCTCATCAAAAGTTAGTGTCTCTTGTAGTAAAACAATGTCAGGTGTAGTCTTATTCAACAATCTCCTCATAGAGGCAAGTTAAGGGGCCCTCCTACCCCTCTAATGTTTAGGGATAAAATGATCATGACTTGGCCCTTGCGAGGGATTTGATGCCTCTAAGCACCCCCTGGTCGATAGTCGAAAGAGATGAGGAAGATGGTGTTGAGTGCACTCCTAGTATTTACAAGAGACAGTTCCAATCCCAGTCCTCTGGACCATGCAACGTTTTTTCCATCCGAGGCCTCCACAACCACCGGTTCTTGTTCTATAGGTAATGGCTCCCCAAGAACCACTTCAGTTTTTCTTAAGAAGGTCAGAATAGGAACATGGTTGTTTATCTCCCTGTAGGTTGGGACTAAATCATTAAGTATCTTATCCAGAGATTGGGTACTATCATCAGGTTCATGAAAACCTAGTAGGAGGGATGAGTCTTCCGACCGCCTAGCAACATCTATGACAGTAGAGGGAAGAGACATAGTAACAATAGGGTTGTTAAATACCAGACTCGTTTCATTTAAGGTCAACGGGGGTAGGGTCGTATCAAAATTATCAATGCAAGCCTCCTTTCCCTTGTCCCTCATCCCCGAATTTAATAGAACACTAGATTCCTTAGAAACATCAGAAAACACAGAGTCTAGAAGATTTATATCCCATGCCAACAAAGAACAATACAGATTAGGGACAAAATGTCCTAACTTACCCACAAATGTAGATTTCATGTCTATATAATCGTCCAACTCCCCCGCATCCTAATGGAATCCCGGTTCCAAAGTATCCACCTACATAGGATACCCATTGTTGACATTTTCCTCCACTAATTGTTCATCTGTGTGTACACCAAAAGGAAGCCTGCACTCGTTTTTGAGATGACCAGTTTGTCTATACCGAATGCACCGAAAAGGTACCCCAAGATAATCTAATCTCTCGGAGATGACCATGTCTCACCACTCTATATCTAAATTCTCCAAAAGTCCCCCATGTATATCAATTTCTACAAGGATTTTTTCCATACGTCGGTCGTTTGAGAGGAGTGCTTCCTCGTCCAGCTTGATAAAACGACCCAACATATTTCTGATAGCCTCCAAGGCTTTTTGGTTCCATAATTGTAATGGCAAGCCCGACATCAACACTCATAGATGTTGAAAGATAAAATATTTAGATGTCGGATCAAATTTTAGCCTCCAATGCTTTAACATAAGACTACCACCTTCGAAGACCCAAAACTTCTCTAGTATCCTTGTCGAGTCTTCTGGAGAATTAAAAATAAACCTGAACCACCCTCGAGGTAAATGAAGGAGCACCGGTGAGTAACCTAGGATGGTTTCCTAGGTCCTTCATCCACACCAGAACTGAACTTTTACAAAAATGGCGATATGAAAATCTACCTACCAGAGCACATAATGCAAGTGAACAAGACTCTGCTAGACTGATATCCATCCCAAGTGTTAGCACTCTGTAAATTTCCTAGAGGTTGAAAACAGAAGAAATCTACAAAGGTAACTTTATCCAACCACTTTTGAAGCTGGGATCTAGCCCTTCCAACTTCAGAGAGGGATCTCTCTATATGATTTAGCTATATTTCCAATTTTAGATATTAGGATAGGTAAAGAAATATGTCGGTTTTGTTGTTAAAGTGTTTTTTGAATTGGTTGAGACAGTCTACACATACATTGGGCTATGGGGTCTACGTTTAATAAAATCTAAAATACAAACTAGAAACGCAAAGGGAAAACTTTTACAGGACGAGATAATATAATCACTGGATCTTTTAGTAGCTTAAATGATGATTAGCAGAAAAGATGAGAAAGATAATTTCGACAAAGAAGCAGTTAAGAATTCCTTTATTGAAAATACCAGAAGAAAAACACTAGAATCTTTCGAGTCAGAAACAGGGTATACGAGATAAATCCTGCAACGTTCGTTACTCTTAAAGATTAGATTCAGAAAACAAAATGATGACAAAGCGAGAATGACATTCAACTAAGAGAGAGAAACTTCACTAGTGAATATACGCAAGAATCCTGTAAAAGTACCTCCTTTTTATTAATGGAAGATCTCTTCAAAAATATTATAGTCTGATAGCGTCAGGGTGTGAAGATCAAAAACCCCCAATACCTCGAAAGGTGAAATATTTATAACTCAAATTACAAACGTTCCTGTCATAAATGACCAAGACGTGCTAAATCTATTTTTAACCTAACTAATTTAACAAATTTCCTAAATCTAGGAACTGCTTGATGACTTGGTGTAACTGCACGCTGATTTCTGGGTAGACGTTGATGAAGCCTCTGCACGACCTCATCTGGCTGGACGAATGACTGGACCTAGACAACTCATCTGCTAATCGATCAGATCGCAGAGTTCCTCCCATCTGAGATGACTGGGCACACTGACTTTGAGAAGTCTTCGATACACTTCATCCATTTCGGTATACTTGGCGAATGTAGGCTTGGTGAGGAAGATGTATCGAATCTCGTGTTGGATGCTGATGTCCCACTGGAGGGAGTCAAGGAATGCCTTACCAGTGATGCTCCCTTGAATCCCTGCAAACTTCGAACTATCCTTAGACACATCAGCCAATCTCTTCTTGTAATCTGGGAGTGTCATTAATTTATCATTGATCACCTTCAGACCAGGAAGGACCTTCTTCTAGAGAGCCTCAATCTTGCTGAAGAATATTTGTACCCCTAGGTCCATGGTCTGAACCTTTTCTTCCAATTGAAGCATTAATCCTCTCTTGGTCAAAACTCTTTTGACCTCAAGGATGGTCTTTGTTCTGTCCTCGATCTTCAACTCTTCTAGCTCTTCTCTGGTATTAGAATTGAGGAACTTGATTATATCATTTGCCTGTGTTGGCATCTCCCCCAATTCTACTCTGATCTTCTCGATGGCCTGTTTTCTCCTCTGGACCAATTCGTTTTGCTCAAACATGATTTGGATCATTGGCTATATCTCATTCATGGACTTAGTGATGTCTGTCCATACACTCTCTTTAACCTCGGCCAATGTCTTTCCTGCCACTGTTTGTTTCCGGATTTGCTGTAGCTCCTTCTTGAGCTGCTCTGTCACCTGCTTTTCCTTGGATAAGCTGATCTGGAAGGAAGATTTGAGTTCCTACAGGTTCTCAATCTCCTTTTTTAGCCTGTTGATCTCTGTCTCCTGCAGGTTCATCTTTTCCATGGACTCAGCCAGATTGGCTGTCTTCTCCTGAGATGTCAATGGAGTCATGGACGGGACTACTGTCACTGATGCTGTGCTCACTCCTGCAACTGGGATAGCACTCAATGGAATGACTTCCATTGGCTTCAGTTTCTCTTTCTCTTTTAACAGTTTCTCCATCTCAGCTTCCATTTCTCTAAGCTGTGCGTTCTGCTCCATGAGCGGCCTTAGCATCTCATCCTTCTCGCCTTCTTTCTTTGCTATCTCCTTCGCCTGCGAGTCCTCTGTGGGCATGAGATTTAGTTGTTTCCTTAAGGATGCTATATCTGCATTCTTCTTCTTTATCATTTCCTCCGCTGCTTTGACGTTTGAAGGGTCATAGCCGATCTTGAGGACCAACTCCTCCAAAGTTTTGATTCTATTGTCCTTTGCAAAGGATGATATCTTCTCCATCTTTAATTGTGTTTGAACATTGTTCAGGGACAGATGAAATTTCGACGTAGCAGTAGAATCATGTGACAGAGTGTAGAAAACCATTTCCCCTATATTCTTGTGCAGATCCATCTGATCGGCTGGGTGCACGCCCTTCGTCTGGAATTCGAAGGTGGCCCTCTTGTAGTTGGTGATCACCTTGGGATCAGGAACCTGTGCTTGGAGGAAGGCCATGTGCATTCTACCTTTCTCTATGTCAAATGAAGATAGAAACCTATGCTGCACTGTCGACGTCTGCTTCCATAACTGAGCGCAAGTACTGTTGGTAAGGGTCTGGTTCTTTTTCTTGATTAGCTTATACTTCTTGAAAATGCTTAGCTTGGGCCCAGTCTTGCCTGGCTGAGTGTTCAATGGAGAGTCTGAGGATTTCGAAATCGCATTTGGTATCAACGATTAACTGGTCTTTGTCGACTAGTGGGATCCTGTCCAGGTCGACAGGAGGCGGGAGAAAAGGATTCTCCTCTCCTATAGCTGGTTTGGACTTTGGCACCATTTCTGCAACAGTACCTGCAATAAACACAACATTAGTGGGGGCGACTAACTGTGGATGAGGGCGACGGAATGTAATGGAGGAGTAAGCGGTGAATTTCTCTGGTGCGAAGGGTGAATAGAGAATGTAAGGTAACTAACGGTGGTTTTATTTAAACTGGGGTCGGTTTGGGCACGAGAGACAGGTCAGCTGGATAACGGATAGGTTATCCAGTAATAAATGGACAATGAGTCATTTGGGGGTGAGATGGCAGGTGACGGTGGCTGAAAGATATGGACGGGTGAGGTGGAGGCTAGGGATTGGAGGTAAAGGTCGTAATAAAGGGCTTGCCATGAGTAAAAAAGGGGGAAGGACTGATAGCAGTTATGGGACACGACCGGTCTGGAAAAGGTGGAAGGTGACGTACAGAGTTGACGGAGGTCTGTCAGATAGCATATGGTGATGGGACTTCGGGGAAAATAGATTGATGCCACGTATAACAAGGGACCCACCAGAGGGGGGAAACCATTCCGGACCCCCCCCCCCCCCC
>CBVK0101893669.1:0-10073 GCA_900067695.1 Picea abies
TGCAGATGGAACCTATTCATACACATCTACATCATATGCATATAAACACACAAAACCTCATATAGAGGAAAAACTGTTTTTGTATTAATCTAAATGTCTATACAATGGTTACAAAGACTAGACTACAACAGAGTCTCAATTCTCTCCTCTCTTTTCTTCTAATATAATCTCCCCTTAATGAAAATAAGATACAAATATCTTTTACAAAAGAGGGGATCCTCAAGCCTTTTCCTCCAAACTACCTACTCTCATTAATTACAATGAATTACAATCAATGGTTGTCTAGTTTGGATCGGATCTAGATATCCTTAGCCTATCAACCATTAAAGGCGACACCAACTCTTTCTTTCACAATGGCATGGATTTGGAACTTCCATCCTTAAAAACATTAAATTATAATTTGAAATTTGAAATGAAGGTTGATGCCTCTCTCTCCTTGAATGCATGCTTGATGTGTTGTCTAGCTGGTGCATCACTGGGTTCAAGCGATGATCATGCATCATACTCCAATGTTGTGAAAATTCATGAGCTCTTTCTCATGAGCTTCCTAGATCTATTGAAATCCACCTAGATCCTGAAATCTCTTATGGAGTTGTCCTCCTGCTCCACTGCTTTGTTGTTGTTGTTGTTGCTTCCCAGTTTCTCTTGCAGGTCTTCCTTTGTTCAGCTCCCTCCTGCTGATAGTTTCTTGTGCTGACCTCAACATCAACCTCCTGAATTATTCAATCACCTCTTCCTGTTGCTCCGATGGCTAGCTTCTTCTTCCATGAAGACTGCTATGTTGCACTTCCTTATTGGAAATGGGTAGATCATATTGATCCTTCGCCCATTGTTTTGTTTTTCTTTTGTGGAATTATCTTTCCACCATGTTGTAGAATCCAATTCTGCAGTCTCATCACTGAGCTGCTGCTCAACTTCTCCCTCTTATGACATATTAGCTTATGCCATTTCTCTTACTGGTTCAGCTCTATCTTCCTCCAGTTGCTCCTCATAATGGAATTTTGCTTCATCTTCTGTTGCATGCTTCAGTGCTGCAGTCATCTCTTGTTTAGCTTCTTGGCTGAAATTTCTGAGCAATTATGTTGAATTCTCTTCTCCTACAATCTGCATGACTATCTCCCAGTAGCCATCTTCTGGTTCTAGATTGTTCAACCAATCCTCCAACATCTCCAACTCCTTCTCAGATGGAGTGAGCATATTAACTGCATGCTCTTCTTCTGCTGGGGAAGACATTAGTATCTTCTCCTTCTCCTCCTCTTTGATAGTCTCTGTTGGTTGTCCTTCTGTTGCTTCATCCGCAACACATGCTCTAGCCTCAATTGGGATGCTTGGTAGGAATATCTGAATTCCCCTAATGATCAGAAATCATTTTCGATCTTCCTCCATCATCTCTCCTTACTGAGATGAACTCTCAATTGAGTTCATGGGACTGACAGAAAGTCTCCTCTCCTCATTTCCCACCTACCAACTTGAACATTATTCACTGCCCACCTAGCAGTCTTTGAGATCAACCACTAACCCCTTTCCATTTCCCACCTGGAAACATGAAATTCCACTTCTTCCCTCTTGGCAGTTTCTGAGATCCTCAACTGACCTCTTGTCCTCATCATTGCTGAGGTTTCTTCCAATCTCTGGCTCACATATATGAACCATCTCCTCTTCACCTATTAGGCTTTCGACATACCTCAGCCACCTTTTTAACAGATATCATTTTCCTATGTCCAACAATCCCTTAATTGGCCACTTCACCTTTTTTTCATGGGCCACTCATACACCCAATGCACTTTAGCATCATGTTTCATTTTAAATGCAATATTATCCATATGTGCTCTTATCTCAATGAGCTCCAGATCCATCTCTGGATTGAATTTCTTCTTACAGCCTTCTCTTCGACCATGTCCATGGCCTTTAGTAGCCATATTCCTTTTCCACCTTCAAGAATGCAACTGATTCTTTTGCCTCAGCCCACCTAGTTGTTTACCATTTCTTCTCACCTTGAAAAAATATTTCACACAAAGTACCAACACTCTATCTTCCTTCACCTACTACATACAATTAAAATTCATCTTTTGATACCAACAGATGGTATCAAACTATCTCCTTTATCTCCTTACCTTTCCCTATGATCTGTAGACAAATTCTTTGCTCTGAAACCACTTTGGTGTAGCCCCCCTTACCTCACTAGGGTCTATCGACCTCCCGGTCAAGGATCGTTCCAATTCTCTGAGATGGAGAAGCTCTTTGGTCCCTATTGGAACCTCACTGAAAAAATTCCACAGGTCCTTATGAAAATCCCCCTGCACAAATTAGCACCAGCCGCAAGCTTCCTCCACGTGGCCACTGGTTGTGACCGCACACCTATCAACAGGAGCTTCTCACTTTCATGTATTGAGTCTTTGTATGTGAGTCACCCTGACTCTCCTGACCTCGAAAATCCTGACTAGGAGCCTAGTGCATGTTGTGCCTTCACCAATGTGACCTTCGGCTGTGACCTAAAGCTCAACTCTCAAGCGCTTCATGATTTCTCACTTCACAACTTTGTGTTTCGTGAAGTCTTCTTGCTCGTCCTTCTGAAACCTAAAATTGTGAGCTCCTCTCTCGAGATCAATTGATGTAGGAGCATTGCCAACATCAAGTGAGCCAATGTGGAAGCCAAAGACAACTGGACAAGCTAGCGAAAATTTTGAAATTTCCTTGAAGTTGATGCGCAATCTTAAATGAAGTCATTAAGAAGAAGCACAGTTGTATAATGTAAATGGACCTTGAGCGATTTCTCTCATCCTTAGTAGGTAGAAGGCATTTATAGGAGTTAATGCAAGTAGGTAGAATTCAATTCTAGATTAGACAGTTTTAGAAGGGAAGAGGGAAACAGGATATAGACACCCTCATTGTGCATTGTAATAGGAATAGAGGCATGAAAAGAGAAGAGAGCATAGGGGAGAAGCAAAGAGATGTGTAGCAAACTCCATGTACAAAAGTTCTGAATTTATATATAGAAAGTTGTGATTCAGACTCATGGTGTTTACGTATTCTCTGTGTATACATCTTTGAATGTTATGTTCATGAATGATTTCTTCTTTCTATCATGCAGTTTCTTTTTATGCTATGTATGAATGATTTCTTTTTGAATATTTGAAATCTGAGAGAGGAAGAGTAAGGAGAATGAGTTTCAATTGTTTCTAGAAAGTTGTGATTCAAACTCATGGTGTTTACGTATTCTTTGTGTATACATCTTTGAATGTTATGTTCATGAATGATTTCTTCTTTCTATCATGCAGTTTCTTTTTATGCTATGTATGAATGATTTCTTTTTGAATGTTTGAAATCTGAGAGAGGAAGAGTAAGGAGAATGAGTTTCAATTGTTTCTCTATCTGAGCAAGATTCATGCAAGGAGTGCAGTTGAAATGTCTGCAAGGAGTGCGTCGACAAGGAGTTCAAAGGGTTGTCTCTGAAAGCTCAGGAGGGGTAGCGTTTGTTCTCATTTCCTCAGAGTGCAGTGGGGCACAGGAGCCGTGCAAGGCATGCATAAGGTTGAAGAGCGTTTAACACTTCAGGTGTTTGGAGGTTGCAGCAAGGAGTGCGTGAAAGGATCCTCTTTGAGGCTCGAAGTTGTGAGAAGCTCAGGAGGGGTAAAGAATTTTGAAAATATTGAGGGGCATCGGAAGTTCTGTGGGTAAGAGATTAGGAAAATCCATGTTGGAAACCCCATAAACGATTGGAGCCATCCATCAGTTGGGACATGTGGGCGAGATCGAAAGACCATCGGCATTTCGATCATCGGGACTCACATAAGTGAGTGTTTTGTCTTTTTCAGTCGGCGAAACTCGAGGATCAATATGAACCATCCATCTACTTGGGACACGTGTCAAAAATCTAGGGGAAGTTGGGGATCGACATTTCGTGAGTCCTGGAGACAAGGGGAACTTGCAGTTCGGAATCACAAATTTTGATTTTCCGAAAAAAAGGAGAGCTCCGTGTGGGGCCCTGCTAATGTCATCTCAGCATAACGAGGCATCAGGAATTTACACAGTGAAAATCCCAAAGTGGCGAGGACCATCCATCCTTGAGGACATGTGGCCGAGATCGAAGCTTTCGGGAAATTTCCCGAAAGGAAAGGTCATCAATCGGGAAATCGAGAATCGGGAAATTGGGGATTCCGTTGACAAGGGGTTTAATACATTTCGACATTCAAAACCCCAAATACCGATAAGAGGTATGACTATGGTCATATAAGAGGAGGTCGTGTGGACTGGGGAATAGCCAGGAGGGGCTAAAGTCCAAAGGGAGCACATCGGGATATCAGAGATCGGGAATTCAAGGAAGCAAGGGTTTGTGAGATCAAGGATTGGAAAACCACGAAACATGATTACTACTTTTTTGTTGTGAACAGAGAAGGGATCAGGCCTAAAGGCTATAAGGTGCCAAAAAAGACCTATGGTTCAAAATCAAATAAAGATTCCAGGGGAGAATTGAAGGAGCCACTCCGGCTCGGGGGGTGAACTTTGAACGATCCTTAAAGAACGGGAGGTCAACGTAGAGGCCTTTTTTCGAGGCAAGGGGTGCGGCTACATCATCAATGGTCCACAATCCCCGTGATCCAATGGTCTAGATCTCCCTTTCACATTTTGTGAAGTTGGAGGATCATTCACCTCCCTTCTCTCAATCCCCGATATCCCTTATTCTCCCTGGACAATCAACAATCTATGCTCTCTCTTTGATCAATGGTTATGATCAAATCATGAACTTGGATTTCACAAATCCTCATGACTCTGCCCTTTGACCTTTCCATTCTGCAAGTCAGTGAAATGTTGATCTCTCGCCACATGCCCTGTCTTGATGGACGGTCAAGATTTCTACGGCTCCTGACTTTTTGGGTATCCTCCTCAGTGTCTAGACGTGGATTCCAACAACCCAGATATGTTCCTCTGTAGCTGATCAAACGGTTGTTGTTGCTCTTCCTCTTGAGCTTGAAACTTCTCCCGACTTGGAAGAATTCAAATGTTTCCAAAGGCCTTGACCTTTGATTCCTCTATGAGCTCAGCTACTTGGGTCTCATCTATTTTTTGAAGATGTTGTCTCTCCTAAGCTTTGGCAATGACATCAAACCTAGGCCCTAGCACTCACTTGTGCTATGCATGTGAACTTGCATTGCTTCTATCCCTAACATTTCAGCTTGCTCAATCTCTAAGTGACCCGACTCTTTTGTGTCTTCCAAAATACTTATGGTGCCTCCCTGACACACTTTATGCTCGACCTTCTAAGCTTTCAAACTTGAAACAAGTTCTCCCTGTGCACACTCCTTGTGCTCTGACTAGCCTTCATAGGTTGTCTTTCAACACTTTGTCTAAGTGTTGGCCTAGGGAATTCCTTGCACAGGTCTTCCTCCAGAGTGTTCAACAACTCTTCTTCCTCCCTGAGATTCAACTGCTCAAACCTCAAAGGTCTTTGTTCCTTCCATTCCTCGAAGGGATATAAGTGCCCTCTTGGAAACTTATGCTCAAGCACTCCTTGCTGAGTTGACAGAGTATTTTGTAACTCTATAAGTGTCTTCTCCTCTGACACTTCTCTTCTCTCTAAATTCGAAACAGAGTTCTCCTTCTGCACTCCTTGCACTCGCTCGGTGCCCACATGGCAGATATCTACAGAACCTTCAGTAGCTTTGTCTCCCTATGCCTTCTCAACACAATCTTACCTCCAGGGTGTTCAGTAACCTTGAGGCTTCTCTATCGAGCTTATGATTCCTCTGGTGTGCCCTCTTGGCATGCTCTTGCCTGAATCCAACATAGAACTCATAAGTGCACTCTTTGCACTGGCTCATAGAGTCCTCAACACTCTGTCATGCACTCCTTGCATTTAGCCACAAAGAACCAAGACTGAAATAAAAAAACTCACATATAGAGAATTCTATCTATCCCTGCAAATGGAACCTATTTATACACATATACATCATATGCATATAAACACATAAAAGACATTCATTCACAAACAGATAAACACATAGAACCTCATATACAGGAAAAATTGCTTTTGTATTAATCTGAATGTCTGTACAATGTTTACAAATACTAGACTGCAACAGAGTCTCATTTCTCTCCTCTCTTTTCTCCTAATCTAATCTCCCCTAAATGAAAATAAGATACAAATATCTTTTATGAAAGAGGGGCTCCTCAAGCCTTTCCCTCCAAGCTACCTACTCTCATTAATTACGAAAGAGGGGATCCTCAAGCCTTTCCCTCCAAGCTACCTACTCTCATTAATTACAATAAATTACAATCAATGTTTGTCTAGTCAGGATCGAATCTAGATATCCTCATCTTGTCAACCATTAAAGGCGACACCAACTCTTGCCTGCACAACAACATGGCTTTGTCTCTTCCATCCTTACAAATATTAAATTATAATTTGAAATTTGAAATGAGGGTTGACGCCTCTCTCTCCTTGAATGTGCGCTTGATGTGTTGTCTAGTTGGCATGTCGCTGGGTTGGAGCAATGCTCCTGCATCAAAAATGCTCCCCCAAGGCTAGGTATGGATGGTGGCTCGAGGAATGTGATTGTGTAGGCAGCGGGACACTGATCCCGTGGCTGAAGATGGATCAGAAAACAGATTCTTTGATCTCCTGTAATTGAGCATGGACATTTGGAAAAAGGGACTATATATAGTTGTGGGGCCCCCTTGCTTGTATGTATTCCTAGACGAACACTGAACACTTAGTTCATCTAAATTCTTAGCAATGACACCTCATTTGTACCTGCTGCCATAGTGATTTGACAAGAGATTTTTTAGAGAAGATTTGGAGATTACAGGAGTTCAAGCCAGATGATCCAGGATTTGTGAGAGCCAGGTTAGTGGTATAATCCTCCTGCATAGTAGATAGGTTCTTGTTTCTAGGCAGGGTCGTACAGATGGACGTACTAGGGGTTTCTGTAAGGGTGAGTCCCCAAATGTGCGGGAGATCGAAGGATACCTGCGTTGAGGTGTGGGGATGTGTCGAAGACAACCGTGCATGGGGGCTCATGGGTGAGTAAAATAGGTGTGCATTTGATGTGCGCATGTTCGAAGTACATTTGCGCACTGTGCACAGTTATTTCTCCGACAGATGTGCCCTAGTGTGCATCTGTGTAGCAAACAGGTGCACATGAATGGGCGTCTGTTGGTGCAACATATGTGCATTGATGTGCATATGTTTCTTCAAAAACTTCTCATTGATGTGCAACTATGCAAATAAAAGGTGCACATATGTGCATGCCTGTGGGGGTGACAGTTATGCGAATGAGGCAAAGCTGGGGGGTTTTGAAAAAACTTGTATTTTTTGAAGTTTTTGTTTATGAATAGTGATGGTTGATCAAGGGTTATTTGTTTGAATGCAGGTGATCAGCTCAGGATGTCAATCCACTAGAGGGAGAGGGACTGGGAGCACCTCATGGAGGTGGTGAGAGATGATTTGGGCATTCAGGGACCTTTGGCGGCCTGTGGGCTGCTAAAGTTATTTGACTACCCACTGATATGGGCACAGGAGTACCTGTTACAGTATTTGATTTCTATGTGGAGAACTAAGCTACAATGCTTCATTGTGTGGGGGGTGAAGATGACATTCTCTGTGATGGAGGATGTATATTTCTTAACCAGGCTCCCTTTTCGAGGGATGCCCCTACCTGATGATCCCCAGTTGCAGGGGATGTACACTTGGCAAATGTGGCATGGAGGTACTGTTCGGGGAAGAACTTTATGTTAGGTTTGTTCATTCGGATTCAGACGATGGATGCACTCTTGCATCATTGCATCGCAGCAATGATTGTGAGGATCTATGGATCCTTAGCAACTCAGTGGATCAGTGGTGGTCAGCTGAGGATTATGAAGAGAGCATTGGGTGGAGATGTTTTTTCCTGGGGCTTGATGTAGCACGCCAAGATGATGGGGCAGCTTAACCAGTGTAAGGTCGCCAACTCTGGTGAGTTTTCCTTTGGCTCAATCTTGGTGGCATGGTTTTTGGAGAGGGTGCCCATGTTGTGCCCTAGAGTGTTGTTGTCAATGGATAATGCACTGGAGCCATGACTGATGTGGTGGGCATCAATTTTGGTATGGCATGGAGGTGGGGAGGGTGGCCATTATATTACAGTCAATATGACACGTGTGTGGCACCATATGCCACAGATCATACTGCAGTTCTCATATGGTGGGATGGACTTCTAGCATGACCCAGATATGGTTTTACCTCCTAGAGAGGATTGGGACCATAAAGGTATGTTGGTGTACTTTATGTTTTGTGATTTTGATAGTATAGCATATGTTTTATGTATGGATCGATGTTGATTCTATCATTTGTTTGTTGTGTGTGTAGATGTGGGTTGTGAGGTGGATTTGGTTGCAGGGATGGCTTGTCAAGGGCGTATGAAACTGTCGTGGGTAGAACCATGGGTTGGAGAGGGATGTCGGAGAGACGAGGCTAGTGTGAGGTCAACGTATGAGGCAAGAGTCAGAAAGAGGTGGAGATTTGATGATCTAGGTGTAGGTCCATCGCATGCACCTTAGTGAGAGGTTGGCGGGGATTTGGAGGATTTTCGATAGTGGTTGGAGGTGGTACTACAAGGCGTGCCCGAGGGCATGTTGTCGCATATCCAGGATGAGAGAGTCTTGGAGCAGTGTGTGGGTGGCCCTGTAGAGTTGCGGACCCTGATCCATAGAGCAAATGTGGAGGCGACAACGATGACTGGGTGACTTCCCCCTGAACATGGAAGACCCCTAGCTATCGGGGCACCTCTTGCAAATAGACCATGTGGTGGCGCTCTATGGTTGTATTTATATAGGCCTGTGAGCCCATTTTGTATAGGGTAGTGTGATACTTATTTTGTACCTATAGGGTCCCAGTTTCTCACCTGCCTAAGGGCGATGTACATGTTGTAATTTTTTGTAAAAATTGATGACGCACTGATCGATATATATATATATATATATATATATATGGATATACATTTTTTGGATCTTCGTGATGTTTACATGTGATGATGTTTTGTGATTCTTTTTATGATGTCTAATCTATATGCTATGATAGATGTTTTTGATGGTTTATGTATGCGTGGAGGTGTCTTGATGTGATAAATGCCAATCTAACACTAGGTTAGCCATGTTATCTTCTATTTGATTGAATTGTCATGAAATATGTGCAAATTTAATTGAATCAAAATTTTGAGATAAGAGTCTAACTTGCAGGTATTTGCGAAAGAGGCAAGGATCGTAGACACGGTATACATTGTTGAGTTACAGGATGACAAGATGGGAATCTAATAAGATGCTAAGGTGATGAATGTGGCGATGACTGGCCTTGGTGAGGAGGCTAATGAAAACTACGTATTCTTCTTAGTTGTTGGTTGTTGAGCCCAAACATATGCCGCTAGAGTGGAGCAGTTCGTGTGAGGGTGTATAGAGGGCCCAAGTGGCCGAAGCAAGATTTTGTGTCCAACGGCTAGCTCCATCAGCATAACCAATGTGGTAGGCCGATGGAGACATATGTCAATAACACAAATGGTAGATTAGACATAAGGCATGGAGGGAAAAAAGAATACTTAAAACTCTACAAATGTGTACAAAAAGGAAAAATCCTAGTGTAGAATGACTACGCTCATGTGTAAAATTTCTTTAAGTACAACCCGTTGATGGGTTCTTTGAGAGGATAACCTTTTGGAGAGGCCAGGATGTATGCACCTTTAGTGAGGCAGTGTTGGATGATGTAGGGTCCATGCCCTGATGAATTGAATTTTCCATGACCGAGGGTATCGTGAGCGATATCGTAGGCTAGGACAAGGTATCCTTCATTAAATGAGCAAAGTTTGACATGGCGGTCAAAGGTGGCCTTTGACCATTTTTTAGCTAGCTCATTGTTCTGTAAAGAAGACCGAAGATATTCATCCAATGATTCTAAGTTCAACAAGCATTTCTCCTTTGGAGCAGTGTCAGGTAATAGCTTGAAGGCAGTGCACAACGTGGGAATTTCGCACTCGATGGGGAGGGTGGCTTCAATCCCATGGACGAGATGAATCGGTGTAAAACCAGTGGCGATTTTGACTACCATGTGA
>CBVK0101893673.1:0-11482 GCA_900067695.1 Picea abies
TCCTGCACAAATTAACAAACAAAAAAAAAAACATCCAATGATACCAAATTGGTCTATCAGACCTTAAGAAGGTAAGGGATTACTTGGAATTCTTTAGAATTTTAATTATGTGTTAGAAAAGTATTAAGAGAAGCTTACCACAATAGTTTTGTTGATTTAAAATGTTAGGAAGGTTGGTAGTGTGACACATCTTTTGAAATTGAGATCTAATCTAGGCATATGTTGTACATTCTAAGAGAAAGTATTTTTCATCTTCAACCCTCCTAGTGTCACAAAGGTAACAGACTCTTTCATCCCACTACATTTTGGGAATCGACCAATACCCAATTTCACTATGGAGCTCATGATAATTTGTTCTTATTTTCAAAATCGGCCAATGCCCAATTTCACTATGGAGCTCATGAGAATTTGTTCTTATTTTGGGAATTTACCAACACCCAATTTCAATATGGGGTTCATGAGAATTTTTTCTTATTCTAGCAATGTTTATTTTTTTCTTTACACTTGTCAAATATTTTTAATCTTGTAGATTAGGGTGATTACCTTCTTATAATATCTTAATTTTTTTTCCCTCTAAATCTTTATAGCACCACATTTTCTCCTTAAATTTTGATGTAATAATATTTTTTACTTGTTATTATTTTATTTTTTAAATGCCTTAAGTATTGAATAAGTACACATCTCCCTCCTATGTGTAATGAGAATAATTTTTATTTTTATTTGTTATTAATATTTTTTTTCAACTCAATGTGTCTTTTTGTGGAATAAGATTTTTGTTTTCCTTTCAATTGTTTTGTTTTGTGTGTGTGTATTTTAAGTAACCTAGACATTGAAATATTTTATTTATGGCCCACATTGATTTTTTCTTATTAATATTTTTTTAAATGTTACATGTCAACTCTTCATATTAAAGCATTGAAGGAATTACACATCTCCATCAATGGAATAATATTTTTTTTACTTTCAATTACTCTTACTCTCTTTCTCTCTCTACTTAATGTTATGTGTAATTATTTTAGTTAAGGTGAATCTTGAAATATTTTATTTATAACCGACATTGAAATATTTTATTGTTATTAATAATTTTTTTAAATATCACATGTCAACTTCATGTTAAGAATTGAAGGAATTAAGCATATCCTTCTTTAGGACCACAACCAATTACTTCTAAAACAAATTGGATACCTTTATAAGTCGGTAATATAGCCATGTCGACTATTAACCTTTAAAAAATAAATCATGTACTTGTAATAGGTTAATAAAAATAATATTAAAAACACATATTCTGAACCATTACACCTATTCACCATGTATATAATAAATACATATAATATATTTATGTAATATAAATTATTTAACTTTACTTATACTAAATATTTGAAAAGAAGTATGAATTTAAGCAATATAAATTATTTAACTTTACTTAGACTAAATATATATGAAAATAAGTATGGATTTAAGCAATAAAAATTATTTAAATTTACTTATAATAAATATATATGAAAAAAACTAGATTTAAGTAATATAAATTATTTAACTTTACTTATACTAAATATAAATATATGAAAATAACTATAGATTTAAGTAATATAAAGTATTTAACTTTATTTATAATAAATATATGGAAATATAAATTATTTAACTTTACTTATACTAAATATATATGAAAATAACTATGGATTTAAGTAATATAAAGTATTTAACTTAAGTAATATAAATTATTTAACTTTACTTATAATAAATATATGGAAAGAACTGTGGATAACACTTTAATATATACTTAATTATATATTTGAAAAAAAGAAAACGTACACTTTCATTCCCATGATGTTAAGTGGCATGAGTTTGCTCATTTGAAGATGGAATTCTTATGCTAATTACCCATAGTTATTTATAATATTTTAAAATTGTAAAAAAGGTAAGATGGAAATTATAATAAATCATTAAAAACTCACTAATTTAAAAATAATGAAAAAAACTTTAACCTAACTAAATATCAACTACGTAAGTGAAGACATGGATTGATGCTTCAAAAATGGGGCATATAATGAACCACGAGAGCTCCTCCAAATATAACTCCATGAAATTGATAGGGGGGTTTACGTATGCGAGATTAACATTATGGTCACATAGGCATAGCACCAGTCCACTTACGAGAACTCCTCCAAATATAACTCCATGAAAATGATAGGAGGGTTTAAGGGAAAAAAAAAAAATAACGCTCTTTTGGTGACAATTCAGGTAAACCAACGGAATGAAAGAACTTTGGCATAACCGTCGAGAAAAAAAGTTGTCATGCCACACATTCCTTCTGCTAAATATACCGCTAGATGCGTGGAGAAGCAGAGAACACGCAAAATATATATATAAATGAAATAACTTTATAGTACATTCAAATGATTTATCAAAATTCCGTAAGGGCGGAGGAGAAAGAAATCAAACCGACCACACCCAATTATAAGGATGTACTGCATTTGCACGACGATCGGCCACCAACAAGTGGGCTAGAATACGCTTCCATCTAAACCGACAACGCGGGGGTTTGTGTTAGTTTCGTTGATTTTGATGAATAAAGCCATCTCTCAGGGCTTTTCCCCTCCTTCCCTCTCCTTAATATAATTAATTTCCTTCTTTCTTTCTTATCGCCAGTGTTCTCCACCCAGTTCAGGGAATCTTTGTGGCGCGTCAGGCAAAACCACTGAGAAACAGAATGCTTGTATAAGTATGCCACCCTCTCCTTATCTCTGAGCTGCAAGAGGAAAGCAATCGAACAAACCCTTCTCCTCCTCATCCCCAGCAGTAGAGGCAGCATTTTTTTCATCTCAAATTAAGAAATTTTAGTTTTCAACAAGTTGGAAGAAATGCTGAGCAACTTGATACGTTCTGGGGTTGGCATTTTAGGTTTGTATGAAGCAAACCAGCTACCCCTAATTCAACTGGTTGATATTTTGAGTCATATATATCTGAGATCTTAGAAAATAGCTTCATATAGCAGGCTAAAAGTCTGAAATTTCTGTTTGCTTACAAACTATATTGGGTATAGAATGTTCAACTGAATGTCCCTTGTTTATCTGAATCTTCAGGAAGTGCCATTTCTTTGCTTATGTATGCAGCACCCATGTGAGTATCCTTGCCATGAAACTGAAATTTTAGGACGATGGTTGTCTTTTATAGAATTTATACTGATCCTGCAAATTTGATGAGCAGGACTACGTTCAAGCGAGTGATACAGAAACGATCAACTGAGGATTTCTCAGGCTTTCCGTATGCAATAGCGCTGTTCAACTGTCTTATCTACATGTGGTATGGCTCGCCTCTTATCAGCAACGGCTTGGAGAACGTTGTAGTCTTGGCTGTGAACTGCATTGGGCTCCTACTGGAGTTCTGCTTCATATCCATCTATCTCACTTTCGCTCCACCTAAAGTCAAGGTAATTAATACTGCCTCTTTCTTAATGATTCAAATCATGCAGCAAACTTTCTTGTAGATGTTGGAATCTAGCGACATATTGATTAAATTTTGGATGACTTTGTTCGATTCAGAATCGGGTAAAATCTCCCTATAACATTATTTCATCCAGGGAAATTGGATCATGCTTCATTTTTTTTATTAGAAGAGTGTTAATAGGGTAGCAAGCTAAGTAGGCTTGATTGTGAGGAAAATTTTACAGTTAAGCGTGCTTGGCATCTTGGGATGGGTGATCACCTGGGAAGTTTTGGTTACCTGGTGCAAGTTTCGGAAGTGATGATTGATGCTATGTGATTCATTTGGCTGGTTTCAATCTCATTTCTTCACTCTGTCAGCATCACCAGATGCAATGAGTGCTAAGTGAATTAGAATTATTAATCAATTGCAAGTAATACTCATAGATATGGGTCATAGATATAATACTAATGATATCTAATATGTTGCAATGAGAAACCCTTCTATATAATAAATTCTCTTTTAGTTGCTGAAATTCTATGGCAAATTTTCGATTTAGAATTGGACAAAAACTACAAAACATTATTTCATACACTATTCATGCTTAAAATTTCTGATTTCTACGAGATTCATGTCAAATTTATGAGCACAAGAAATGTCCTTTTACGACGTTGCTCGATGTCAAAATACAATAGTTGTTTTAGCAGACTTTCATATATTGTGTAGGCAGTTTTGATGGTATTTACTCTTCACTGTAAAATATTGGATGTCAAATATTGTTGACAGAGAACAATGCTGAGAATGCTCGTGTGCGTGTTCACGTTGTTTGGTACTGTTGCAACGATTTCCTTCTTTGCTCTCCACGATCACAAGCACAAGAAAGTACTCGTAGGAACAACAGGGATGGTGGCGACTGTCACTCTTTATGGTTCTCCACTGTCTGTAATTGTAAGCTCTCGCTTGCTTTACTTCATTTTTTTTTATATGCTTGTGTTTTTTCAAATCATCACAGTCCTCACATGACAGTATACTGAACTTTCAACTTTTTGAGTTATTACTATTTACTCACGTACGTGCAATACAGAAACTGGTGATTCAAACGAAAAGTGTGGAGTTCATGCCCTTCTCTCTGTCATTGTTCGCTTTTCTCAGCAGTGTTTTGTGGTTGACCTACGGTGCTTTGGGAAGAGATATCCTTATCATGGTAAGCTTAGCCCTAGCTGTACTAGCTGTACAGTTTAATTTTAAAACAAATCTTACTAAAAACTTAAATTAAAATATATTCATTTTATTTTGGATAACGCGTCTGTTATTTGTCCTTTTTAAGATTTGTTTTTTACAGGACCAGTTATGAATCTTTGCTGAAAAACAAATTAAAATGATAGATATTCATCGTGAAATAAATTAAATTGGTAGATTTAAACTATATATAACGTCTCATCAATTTGTGTTTTTTTCAGATTTGTTTTTATACAACCAGTTATACACTTTCTGCTGAAATTTATCGTAACATAATTAAACGTAAATTTAAACGCTATATATAAATTTAGCATTTTTCAAAACCCTAACTCTAGTATGTCTGATGCAGGCTCCGAATTTTCTTTAGCATTTTTTAAAACCCTAACCCTAGTATGTCTGATGCAGGCTCCGAATTTTCTTTAGCATTTTTCAAAACCCTAACCCTAGTATGTCTGATGCAGGCTCCGAATTTTCTTGGATTAGCATTGGGTTTAATTCAGATGGTGGTATACTGTATTTATCGTCGGAAAATGAGCCCAAAGATTGAAGACAGAAAATTCGATGCAGGCAAGATGGAATTGAAAGAGAATACTGTAGAAGACCCAGCTTGTTGCAGAGAGAAAACAAAGCCTCTCCCTGCAGATCAAGATATTGAAATGCAGTTGAAAGCATGACTCATGCCTGCAGGCAGGCAGATATAAGCCAAGTTTAAAGTTTATGATATTGGGATTTGATTTCGACGTATAGAATTGAATCATCCTGTCATTCTCTGGTTACAAGTTCTCCTCTGCAGTTCGAATATATTAAGCCCTGGAAAAGAGCCAATTTTACAAATTCTCCATCCTTTCCGAGTTCACAAATCAGCTTGTGAGATCTCTGAAGTAAGAAAAAATAATTGTTTTACATAATCACTGCCATGTAAGGCAGTTTATCATATTTAATTTTAAGACGTCTCAATTGCATAGATCTTGAACTTCTCCTTGTGCGACGAGATTCCCGGAGTCGCGATATTCCTCATTATTATTAATAGAAAGATTTGATTTCCATAAATGGCGTTCACGTTTTTTTCTCAGATTCCACTTTCATAACTGTATTCACGTTTTCTCACATCCGCATGCAATCTTGCGAGCATTACATCACGATTTTGAAGTTGTAACAAATTTGGAAGGGTTATTTGATGCTTGTAACAAATTCTGAAGGCTTGCAGACCATGTCCGAAAAGGATGAAATTTCCGTTACATTTGATCATAACGTGCCCAAAAGTGCCTGAAATGCAGACCTTTTTTGAAATTGCTTATAACTGTCAATTGCTTACAAATAAATTTAATAACTATGAAGCACATTTTTAATAAATTCTATGAAGTCCGTTCGGCTAGACTAGAGTTCAAACTTAATTGATCTATATTCAATTGTTAAAGAGTTGAGTTATGTTTAATGTGTAAAAGAATATGAAGAACTAAAATAGAATGGAATAAATGATGTTTTTTTATAAGTAATATTTATTAAAAAAATAGAATAGAATATTTTTTTATTTGTATCCACTACTATGGTAGGATTTATGAGACTCTAAAAATGATTAAAAAAAAAAAAAAAGTAAATTCAAAACTTTGATCTAGATCTTTGATCTTATTGAAGATGTTTCAAAATGCAATCTAGTAAAAAAAAAATTAAACATCTTTAATATATGTTTAATTTGTAAAAGAATATGAAGAAATAAAATAATGAGGTTTTTTTATTAATAATATTTATTAAAAAAATAAAATGAAATATTTTTTTAATTTGGATTCATTTATGAGACTCTAAAAATAATGAAAAAAAATGTCCATTCAAAACTTAAAACTTTGAATCTCTTAAAGTGCAATGTAGTCAATTTTTTTTAAACATCCTTAATATAAGGGTTTATATAATCCTTAATATAAGAGTTTATATAGACATTCAACAACAACTTATGTAAGCTATTCAAATCTTTGTGTCCAATTGTGTGTTTTTGTCTTACTTTTTCTTTGATATGACAATATAGCATCACTTGCACTTCATTTCAATTTTTGCTTGTTTACAAAATAAGCATACACATTCTTTTAGATTTATATTTTTTTATATAATTTTAGATTTCCTTGTTTCAAGTTGTAATTGAATATATATATACACACTAATGTGAAATCAATATTATATATATATATAATTGCTTTTGGTATTTTATCATTATATTATATTGATTTCACATCTATATATATATATATTAGAAGTTGTTTTGATATTTTATCATTATATTGATTTCACATTGGTAGAATCTCATTTTTCTTCAAGATCTTGAACAACTCTTCTATTATTATTTTTTTTTGTACCAAGTATCCAATGACTAATGCTTTATCTTTCAAATCTTCTTCTTTTGTTATTCATTTTTAGCAAATATTGTTTTCCAAATCCTAAATTTTCAGCAAATATTATTCTTCAATTCCCCATTTTTTAATCCATTTCATTTAGTCAAGATACCAATCTTGAGTTGCAATCTTATGCTTGGTGTCGTAATATGTTATTATACATATTTCTTATTTTGAATCATGTTTTGAATATATATGTCATGACTTATTGAATAATACTTCTGATGGTTACACACGAAACTATGTTTGTGACAATGTTTTAAAAAATAGCTTTTCAATTTCCAATTCCACAATTAAATTTGTTTGTATTTATTTTTCATAAAATAAACTATATATATGCATGTTTTTTTGGTACAAATTTCTCCATAAAAAATTCAACTATCAATAAAATAAAATTCAAGATCTAAATACTTATATAAAGAAACCATTTTTTTTTTATCATCATTAAATGAGATAGTAATATTCCTATCCTTTTTCTGGATGATGTTTTGTTTAACTTTCATTTCAAAATCCCATACCTCTTTATATACAAATAAAAAGGAGTAGAATATGAAACACTACACCTAACCGTACACCTGATTTACAAATAAAATAGGATGATGTTTTGTTTAATTTTCATTTCAAAGTCCCCATACCTCTTTATATACAAATAAAGAAGAGTATAATATCAAACACCACACCTAACCCTACACCTGATTTACAAATAAAATACCTGATTTACAAATAAAATAGAATCTTCAACCATGAGGTGTTTACACAATTATAGTATTTAATTTTGGGCACGATCTTTAGTTTATTATTATACTTGTAGAGTTCAAATTCACTTTACAACTCAGTTTGGATTTATTATTATATTTGTAGAGTCCAAGTTCACTTTACAACTCAATTTGGATGAGATCGATATCTATTCAATAATAAAATAAATTCTCATACATTACATTACTTTACTTGGGTATGTTAAAAACTAAGAACTTTGTACTTCAATTTATTTAGATCTTTTTGAATTTTTAATCAATTTAAAAGCTGAGATAAATCTATATTAGGTTAGATTAAAAATCAATGTTTCAATAAGTTTTTAGGATGGAGAAGTATAGAAGCAAGGAATTTACATGGTGGATTTATGGAAGCACCTCAAAATTTTAGGGAAATTCAGGGGGGACGGGGATGTTAATATCTTTAGCATAGAAGTTCTTGCTTCTAAAATTATATAAAAAAAAATAATGATTAAATCTCAACAATAACAAATCATCTCATGCAAATTCATCATTGTGCAATCCAGTAGAAATGTTATAATCCTTACAATCCTAAAATCATGAAAACAATTAAGTCTATTGAAGTATGAATGGGATATGAAATTCTACTTTCTCCATATGAAGTTTGATGAGGTTGGAGTTTCTCTTAAACATCTTGAAACAATTAATGGTAATGTTATAAATTTAAGTAAAAGGATAGAAAAGGTAAGATAAAAGAGAATGCCAATTTTTACTTAATATTACAATTAATTACCAAGGTCAGAAACTCCTCAAAGATCTATTCCCTATCTTTTTTATTTCTTAAAGGGTCATTGGACAACAAATTGTGGGGTGGGGGGTGAGGGGGGAACACATCCCCACACTAAGAAAACATTTCCCTAAGTTTCCCCAAAAGTGAGACATGGGGCACAAATGGGGAAATGTTTTCTAAGGTGCCCCTACCCCAAAGTGTGGAAAATGTGGGGAGGCATGCCCCCTCCCCTAGGTGACGCGTCCCCATGGAACACTTTAGAAAAATGGAGAGTAGTTCAATCTCATGAAAATAACTCTAGTTGGACAAAAAAAATAATATCTATGGAAGTAGACTTCACAACGTCTATTCACACACATGGAGAGAAGAAATTACTTATTTCCTTTAAATATTTTTTGTGGTGTTGATTTCCAACTTGATGGAATGATACAATCAAGATCAATCCAAGAAAAAGACTATTGGGCTCAAAAAAGTAACTAGAAAAAAAGTACAAAATTCTAATAAATCTAAAAGGTAAGAGAAATATATAGTGGGTTAGACTAAAAAACCTAAAAGAAACAATCCCATGAAAAATATTCTAGTTGGACCAAAAAAATAATATTTACGAAAGTAGACTTCACAATGTCTATTCACACACATGGAGACAATAAATTGTGCCCAAACACCCCCTTTTGGGGAAACGCATGTCCCCCACACTAGGAAAATGTTTCACCGTGTGTTTCTCGGAGTTTCCCCAAAAGGAGGACGTGGGAAAATGTTTCCCCGTGTGCTTCTATGTTGCTAGATCACAGGAAACGAGGAGAGTGCACCGCCACCCTGGGGGAGGCATCCCCATGGAACACTATAGATCACCGAAGAGTAGAAATCCCATGAAAATAAATATAGTTGGACAAAAAAATTAATATCTATGGAAGTTGACTTCACA
Source organism: Picea abies (assembly GCA_900067695.1). Classification (NCBI taxonomy): domain Eukaryota; kingdom Viridiplantae; phylum Streptophyta; class Pinopsida; order Pinales; family Pinaceae; genus Picea; species Picea abies. The sequence goes on from CBVK0101893673.1 coordinate 9,472, forward strand.
ACGTCTAATCACACACATGGAGAGAAGAAATCGTGTCTTTCCTTATATCATTTTTTTTTGTGTTAATTTCTACGTTGATGGAATGATACAATTACAATCAATCCAAGAAAAAGAATGTTAGGCTTGGGGTTCATCTCACAAAAGAAACCAGAAAATAAAAAGTAGACAATTATAATAAAGCTAAAAGATAAGATAAATCTATAGTGGTTAGACTAGAAAACCGGAGAGCAACAATCCCATGAAACCAATTCTAGTTGGACCAAAAAATTAATCTCTATGGAAGTAAACTTCATAGCGTCTATTCACAGACATGGAGAGAAAAAATTGCACCCAAAATACCCCCTTTTAAAGGGGGATGCCCATATGCCCCCTTTTTTGGGAAACATGCCCCCCACACTAGGGAAATATTTCTTTATGTGTTTCCCCAAGTTTCCTCCAAAAGGGGGACGTGGTAAAAGGTTTCCCCAGGTGCCTCCCCACCCCTAGAGCATGGGAAATGTGTGGGGTGCACCCCCCACCCCAAGGGGAGGCATCTCCATGGAACACTGTACAACACTAGAGAGAAATAATCCCATGAAATAAGTCTAGTTGGACAAAAACATCAATATCTATGGAAGTTGACTTCACAATGTCTATTCACTCACATGGAGAGAAGAAATTGCTTATTTCCTTTAAATTGTTTTCATTCATGTTAATTTCCAATTTGATGGAATTATATAATGAAAATCAATCAAAGAAAAAAATTGTTAGGCTTGGGGTTCATCTCACAAAAGAAACTATAAAAGAAAAAGTAAAAAATTCTACTAAATCTAAAAGCTATGATAAATCTATAGTGGTTAGACTAGACAAACGAAGAGCAACAATCCCCTGAAACCAATTCTAGTTGGACCAAAAAATTAATCTCTAGATGGAAGTATACTTCACAACATATTTTCACTCACATGGAAAGAATAAATTGTGCCTAACCACCCTCCTTTTTAAGGGGGGATGCCCATACACTCCCCTTTTGGGGAAACGTGTCCCCCACACTATAGAAATGTTTCCCCATGTGTTTCACCAAAATGGGGACATGGGAAAAAGTTTCCTTAGGCACCCCCCCACCCCAAGAGCATGGGAAATGTGGGGGGTGCACCCCCCACCCTCAGAACGCTACAGAAAACTAAAGAGCAACAATCCCATGAAAATAACTCTAGTTGTATAAAAAAATTAATATCTATGGAAGTACACTTCACAATGTTTATTCATACACATGCAGAGAAGAAATTGCTTCTTTCTTTTAAACCATTTTCATTGGTGTTGATTTCAAACTTGATGTAATGATACAATGATGATCAATCCAAGAAAAAGTCTATTAGGCTAGGGGTTCATCTCACAAAAAAATAGAAAAGAAAATCTAGATAATTCTAGTAAATCTAAAAGGTACGATAAATCTATACCAAGTTAGACTAGAAAATTGAAGAGTGACAATCCCATAAAAGCAATTTTAGTTAGAACAAAAAACGAATCTCTATGGAAATAGACTTCATAGTGTCTATTCACACACATGGAGAGAAGAAATTGTGCCCACCCCCTTTTTAAGAGGGATGATGAGATGCCCCTGTTTTGGGGAAACGTGTCCCCCACACTAAGGAAATGTTTCCCCATGTGTTTCCCCAAGTTTCCCCAAAAGGGAGACGTGGGAAAATGTTTTCCCATGCGCCTCCCCACCCCTAGAGTGTGGGAAGCATGGGGGGAGTGCCCCCCACCCTAGGGGAGGCATCCCCCTGGAACACTGCAGAAAACTAGTGAACAACAATCCCATGAAAATATCTTGAGTCAGACAAAAAAATTAATATATATGGAAGTAGACTTCACAACGTCTGTTCACACACATGGAGAGAAGAAATTGCTTCTTTCCTTTAAATCATTTTTCGTTGGTGTTGATTTTCAACTTGATGGAATGATATAATGATGATGAACCCAAGAAAACGACTGTTAGGCTTGGGGTTCATCTCACAAAAGAAAACATAAA
>CBVK0101893675.1:0-12222 GCA_900067695.1 Picea abies
GATGTGAAAGTAATGGATTCTAGGAAAGAGATGTTTCAAAGAATTAATTCGTGTGTGAAGACCCCTAGAGGGTTGAGTGGTAGAGGTTGAAAGTCCAAGGAGTTCCCTTATAACTATTTCAAAGTCTCCTATCACCATGAGGGCTTGGATGCTTCTTGAATGTGCAATTTGGAGACCCATGTAAATTGCTAGAGTTTCTATCTATTATTAGTGTTTTTCACCAAACCCCGCGAAAAATACGCAATCTTTTGTCCATCGAAGTCGAAGATGATCCCCCCCGCACCTATCGCCCCTTCATGTGCCAATTGTTATCCATGACATTAACATAAAAATTTAATTCCATAATAAAAATCCAACAAAGATTAAATAAATGATTTATATCCCAATAACACTTTCACATATTAATAGATTTATTGCATTCAAACAAAAATACCTAAACACTTGAGATTGATATGTATGCATTAAAAAAAATACACCATTTAGGTGTGCATAACTTTTATTGTTTTCGAGTCTCCGAGGTGTAGAACAAACGGTGACAGAGTGTTTTGTTAAGGTACTCCGTGATGTGAAGTCACCAGTTCGAAACCTTTGGGGACACCAAAAATCTAGCCATGTTAAGGGTTGGTGTGGCTTAGATGCCCCTGAGTCGTTGTTTCTCAATCCAAATTATGTAGTCTTACAAAATATTAATAAGTTGAATAGGATGTTCAATTTGTATTTTTCTTTGCAATGCATACATCAAGATGTTAATGGTGCAAAAGTATCCCTTGAAGTGTTTTAGTCATGTATTTTTTTCTCACAACTAGTATCAATCTTTTGTCATGATGTGGTTTGAATCAAAACCAATTATAGCTTGAAAAGGATTTGATGTCTATATTGGAAAATACATTTGGGTCATCTTATTTATCTCCATATTGTGACCACACATCACCTTCCCTTTTGTTATACAATTGTATCCATTTCCCTTTTTGTATTTTTTTTTGCAAATGACAACTAAACTTGTTCCATAAAATTTGATATCCAATATCAAAATCATAATAACATAATGTTGTAGGAAATATCTTAGTACTTTTGAATGTGAAGGAATCCAAAAATTACTCCCATTTACTCCCTTCCACATCCCCACCCTCCATACTTTAGGTTTAGGTTTGATGGAGAGCTCCAAACCTACCTTTTCTCCCTCCCCACCCTCCATACTTTAGGTTCTCCCTCCCCACCCTCCATACTTTAGGTTTGATGGAGAGCTCCAAACCTACCTTTTCTCCCTCCCCACCCTCCATACTTTGGGTTTGATTGTGAGCTCTAAACCTATCTTTTCTCCCTTCTAACATCATCCACCTTCCATCCCATCCATATCCTTCTTTTGACATTTCAAGCAAAAAAGTATGTGAATCTCTCAAACCCCTTTTATTCCCTTCCACCTCTTTCTTTATCCCCTACCCTCCTCCCCATCCATATCCTCCCTTATTTTACCCACCACCATTTTCCCATCCTTCTCCTCCACCATATCTTTCATCCTTTGGCTAGAATGCAAAGTTGCCAACCCCGTTTATTTCCTTCCTTCATCCCTTACACTTTTCCCATCCATATCCTCTACCCACCACCCACCCCTTTGTCTACTTCCTTCTTCATCCCAAATCGTCCACCCTATCCTTCATCATTTGGGTGGAATGTGGAGCTCAAATTATTAATCATTGTCTCATTTTAATTATATCATACAAAATAATTATAAAATAATAGAGAAACCATGCATTAGAAACAATTAAATCCACATTTAGGTTAAAATTTTCAAACATACAAAGAATGTATTGTCACAAATTCTGATATAAAAATAAATTTCAAACTTTAACACGGAATTGTGAAAAATGTCTATTCAAGTTTTACTAAAAAGAAGCAAGAGGTAGGTATTCAAATTGTTCAGACTAGTTCCATGAACATTTTCAAATTATTTTGAAATCAAATCACTTCATCATACAAATGTAAAACACATAATTCATTAAATTTGAATTAAATAATGAATCTGAAATGTCCAAAAAATAAAAAAACTAAATTTTATATTTTAATAATGTCAAATAGTAATTGTTGCTCTCATTTATGAAATGTGTTAGGAGGTAAAAAAAAAATGTGTTAAGAGGTCAAAAACATAAATATTTGATGTGATATGTTTGTTTGAAATAATATGATGCATTTGAAATCAAAAATAATAATCAAATGTAATGTAGTTCTAGATCAATAGAACATATAACATACGTTATATGTATTACATATAACACATGAAGATGAATTTTGAAATAAAAAATAATAACTAAATGTAGTGTACTTCTAGATCAATAGAAATAAACCATAATGAAGTGATACTAACATAATATGAAAATATCATTTATTTTGTAAATAAAACAATATTATTTTCTTTCAATAAAATAAAAAATGTTAAATAAAAACATATATATTTACCATTCATTATGTAAATATTAAACAAATCATAGATATCTCATAAATAGAAAATAACAACAATATTAAAGTTACTAAATTATGTGAATTTTTGAATGAAATTATTTTTTGATTTCTCAATTAACTACACCTTTCAACTATATCATAAAAAATAATAAATAAATCATCCCTTCTAGTATATTTCAAAACTACATTTAACTTCAAAATTTGAAACATACAAAAACTATATTAACATATTTTTATTACAAAATTTGATATATAAACAAATAAATATCAAAATTCATAACATAATTTTAGAAAATGTCTATTTGAAACCTAAAAAAAATTATATTAACACATTTTTGTTACATAGTTTGATATACAAATAAATATCAAAGTTCATAACATAATTGTAGAAAATGTCCATTTGAATAAGGGTCCAAAGTTCCCACGCTAACTCCTTGAATGTTTTTAAATATGCAAATAGAACAATTCAAACATAAAACTTGGAGATCATAGTAATTGATGAAATTATAAAAAGAAACATAAAGGCCCTCTATGATATACCTTTTAGATAAACAGAGGTAGTTCCTAACGAATCCATAACATAATATCAAAGAACTCTTTTATAAAATAATATTAGGTTTTTTAACAAAAATAAAAAAAAAAAAATGAAAAAAAACACTACATCTAATTATTATTTATTATATAAATATTATCAAAACCATAGCGATATCATAAGTAGATCATAACAACAAAATTGAGGTTATTATATTATGTGAACTTTGGGATTCATAAAATTCTCAATTTACGAATCAACACCATATTTTAAGTCTATCACATAAAATAATAGAGAAACCATGCATTTTTGGATTTTTTTTTGATAGAATTCAAGGGTCATTTAGTTTCAAAATTCGAAGAAGAGAAGAATATGTTACCACAATTTTGTTATAAAGTTTGGTATAGAAATAAATTTCAAAATTCATAATAGAATCGTGGAGAATGTTCATTGGAATCTCACCAAAAATAAACGAAAGGAAATGTTTTAAATTCGCCTGCTATTATAATACGGGGTTGTAGTGTCACTAATGTGCATCATTATGTTGGGATCCTCCCTAGGAGTGTAATGGGGATCCAAAGGGCCCATAGAAGAGTAATAATAGTGGAATTCATTTAATGTAAGGTGGATTAGGTCCATTATGCTTTTATTTATTAAGTAAGACCCACTATAGTAGTATTGAATAAATGTAATGAGACCTCATTAAAGAAGGTCCACTAGGGAGTTAGAAGGTTGTTATGATTAGACTCTCTTAATTAGTTATAAATAAGGATGGAGTCATCCTTATGAGAGGTGTGGAAGAGTATTGCAATCAGAGCTTAGATCATTAGGAGGTTTCCATCTTGAAGAGGAAAGTGAACATGAGTGGATTCCTTCCATAAAATGATCAATTGTAAGGTGTTAGTGAACATGAGTGGATTCCTTCCATAAAATGATCAATTGTAAGGTGTTTCCCTCTCTTAAGGGTTTTGATATTAATAAAGTGTGGAGAATTTATATATTATTATTGGATCTATTTTGTATATGATTATGTTTTCAAATCTAAGGTATATAACAAGTAATTCTTCTTACATTTATTGTTTTCACACTACTGCATGGAACTTATTTGCTAAAATTGGCCTCCATGCATAACAATTCATCACCACCTATCTATTATTATTCCCCTTGGGTACCTCCCTAGGTACCCCATATTACGCCCCTAGGTACACTACACACTATAACCCTCAAACCTCTAGTTCAATTTTTTTGGTTGGTTCTTGCATCTTTTCGCGTCATGCTTTCACATAGATTTTGCATCATATTTGCGTCGTAGTTGTGTCATATTAACAATGTTCAAAATGCTTTTAAAAAAAATGGTTTTTGGTTTTGTGTCATTTTAGCATCATGATTGCATATTGTTTTAGTTGTTTGAATGGATGATGCATCAACTAAGATAGTTTTGTGTATTGTTGGATCAAATCAACATATTTTTCATATACATATAGAATAATATTAGCATTATTATGATATTTGTGATAAAAACATTATGTTTTTTAAATTGTTGTCGCATTTGCACACAATTTCAACACCTTTCTTTCAAGGAGTTCCAACTGATTATTAACAAGAGCACAGTCTACAAAACCTGATATGAAGCATCATAAGGTCATGGTGTGTAACACCCTCCTAGTGTTAGCCTCTTAATTTAAATGATTGCACAAGATATATAGTAAAATTAAAGTTACATATTTAAATTTTTTTAATCGACCTTTGCAAAGCGCATAAGATTCATAGAAAAATGTCAATTATGATATCTACTTTGATATTTAGACATCTTTCGTGAGTGAAATTTGGATATATAAGTGATCAAATAAACGTCGAGTATTAATAGATCCATGAATATATTTACACCTAGTATTGAAAATCGAAGGCTTCTTCCATATACTCTTTATACCACACACACAAAAAAAACTTCAAAATCATAACTAATATGATTTAAACATGATCTCATAAATATTCAAGTGACCTACTATATAGGCTCCCATTAAATTTTAATCCCACATCAATAGAAGCATAACCTAAAGGTATTCCACTAAAGTTAACCTAAAGGTATGTCACTAAAGTTAACCTAAAAGTATGTCATTGTGTTGGGAGCCTTCCTAGGGGTGTAATGGGGGCCTAAAATGCCCATAGAGGAGTAATAATAGTGGAAGTCATTTAATGTAAGGTGGACTAGGTCCATTATTCTTGTATTTATTAAATAAGGCCCATTATAGTAGTATTGAATAAATGTAATGCGACCTCATTAAAGAAGGTCCACTAGGTAGTTAAAAGGTTGTTATGATTAGGCTCTCTTAATTAGTTATAAATAAAGATGGAATCCTCCTTATGAGAGTTGTGGAAGAGTATTGCAATTAAATTTTATCTTATTAGGAGGTTTCCCCCTTGAAGAGGCAAGTGAACAGGAGTGGATTCTTTCCATAAAAAGATCAATTGTAAGGTGTTTCCCTATCTTAAGATTTTTTATATTAATAAAGTGTGGATAATTTCTATATTATTATTGGATATTTTGTATATGATTCTATTTTCAAATCTTAAGGCATATAACAAGTATTCTTACATTATTTATTGTTTTCGCACTACTACATGGGCCTTATTTACTAAAAATGGCTTCCATACATAGCAATACATAGCCACCTATATATTATCATTCCCCTTGGGTACCTCCCTAGGTACACCATATTACCCCCCTAGGTACACTACACACTATAACCCTTAAACATCTAGTTCATTTTTTTTGGTTGTTGCATGTCATATTTTTGCATCATGCTTTCACGTTGATTTTGCATCATAGCTGCACCATAGTTGTGTCATGTTAACAATGTTCAAAATATTTTAAAAAATGGTTTTTGATTTTGTCTCATTTTAGCATCACGATTGCATTGTTTTTGCACAATTTTTTAGTCGATTGAATGGATCATGCATCAACTAAGATAGTTGTGTATCTTGTTGGATCAAATCAACATCTTTTTCATAGACATATAACATAATATTAGCATTATTATGAGATTTGTGATAAAAACATTACGTTTTTGAAATTGTTGTCACATTTGCACATGATTTCAACACCATTCTTTTAGGGAGTTCCGACAGATTATTAACAAGAGTACATTCTACACAACCTGATATGAAGCATCATAAGGTAATGGTGTGTAACACCCTCTTAGTGTTATCTTCTTAATTTAAATGATAGCATAAAATGTACAATAAAGTTAAAGTTATATATTTAAATGTGTTTAATCAACTTCCGCAAAGTAAGTAAGGTTATGCAAAATGCCAACTATAAAATCTAGTTTAATATTTATATCATTTTGGTGAGCAAAATTTGGATAGATAAGTGATCAAATAAACATTGAGTATTAATAACTTCGTAAATATATTCACACCTAGTATTGAAATCGAAGGATTCTTCTATATACTCTTTATACGAAAAAAAAAACTTTAAAATCATAACAAATATGATTTAAACATTATTTCATAAATATTCAAATAACCTACTATATAGAAAACAATTAATTTTTTTATGATTTAAACAGATATTCAAGTGACCTAATATATATAAACTACAATTATTTTTTTATGATTTAAACATCATCTCATAAATATTCAAGTGACCTACTATATAGAAAACAATTAAATTTTAAATATTCAAGTGACCTACTGTATAGGCAACAATTAAATTTTAAATATTCAAGTGACCTACTGTATAGGCAACCATTAAATTTTAAGTCCACATCAATAGAATCATAACCTAAAGGTATGTCACTAAATTTCACCGATGCATTACAACTCCATAATATTGAGGTACTATCACTAAAGTCAACTTCATAATATTGAGGTAACGTCACTAAAGTTAAACTTTCGAAGTATGCATTACATTCACAACTTCATAATAGTGACCACCATAAAAATTAGATATGGGAATTAAGTCACCGGGTCATAAGAAGACATGACCATTACAACTCTTAAAAGTCACTAGAAACCAAAAGACATGACCATCACAACTCCTAAAAGTCACTAGAAACATAATAACTCTTAAAAATGACTCGTGTACGCATAGAGTGACAACAACCGATTCAAAGCATAATAAAATATGTTGAAAATGAGACAAAGGAAATACATGCAAAATAATATTGTATATTAAAAATTATGCGATATATCATTTTATAAATGACAATTATATAATGTTTAACATTACATGTTCAAATCTATTCACCAATATAAACGAAAGAAATGATTTCCTCTCTCCCAATTTATAAATCCACATTGACAATTATTTTAATCAATAGTGGTGATAACCAACCAATATCGTTAATTTTATTAATACAAACTCAATTGCTTATATAATGCAAGACAACAATAACTTATCATTGGTAGTTTGTAGAAGATAAGCACGGTTTTGATTGATTGATGTGTCCTTGCTAATGCAAGACAACACTAACTTATCATTGGTAGCTTCAAATAAAATTTGTTTCCCTCTAAAAGAAAGTCTAGGAATGAACTTCTCTAGCCTTCTTCTTGCATTAATGTTAACAAGTGAAAGCTTAATCAAAACCACGATCTTCAATGAGAATGAATATGTAGTTGGTAAATGATTTTCTTGAGCATATGTAGAACACTCACATTCCTTGGACTAGAATAGAGACATGGTAGCATTGGAAAGAAATAACACTAATCTTGAGAATTACTATGTGTTCTTTGTAAGAAGTCTTAATGGAGTTAATCTTTCCAACTGGCTAAAAAAAAGGTGGGCATTTAAGCAACCCAATTCCTTGTAAATCCATCCATAATATTGAGAATTTTACTTCAAATATCCTTTATACCACCTTTAAAGCTGCAACTTTCAATAGAGAGAAAACAAATTGGCTTATAGTTTTTCTTGCTACTTTTTTTTGTTACTTGGACTTTCCTCCCAAGAAATGAAAGTCAACCGCATTTTGCAAAAGATATTTAGGAAACGATGCAACCATAAAAATGTCCTCTAGATGCCTAATTCTTTCCTTTAACATTACTTAGCTCCAGACTTGTGATTGATCTTGAATCATTAGTTGAGTTGTCCATGATTTCACTTAACTTCTATTTCCAAATCAAGTTACCCTTTATTAGTTGTAATGTAAACAACATCCTAAGTTGTATAAACAATGATTATTCCAATCGAAACCAACATGGATTCTCGATGTCCTATAAAACATTACCCACACTCTCATCTTTTATGTTTTTTTTTCAAGTCTCCAATGTTCATATCTAACCTTCCACTCAAAAACTACCCTACAATGGAATTGGGAATGGAGAATGTCCCTTCTAGCTCCAATTATTTTTTTGTCTTACATCATCTGCCTTTCCTAGTAGTCTTACAATATTTTAAGTGTATTATTTTTACATATACAATTGGATATTGTCTATCAATTAAGATCTATGATTTATTTATGAATCTGAAGATTTAGATGACATGAACCCAATTCTTCTAAGAAATTTCAAATTTCCTTATAGATATCATCTTTCTAGTATAGACGCACAAAATCTTCGTACTCTTAAATTTCATTTTTCTCCCTAACCCAAACTTAAAGACACCAATATGGACTTGAGACACTAATATCAGAGTTCAATACCAAAATAGTCAATTTAGTAAAGGAATACATCTCATTAGGCATCAACGCTGAGACTTGAACACAAATCACATGATTTTAACATTTTCAACATCGAACATGTTTGTATGTTTTTATACTAAGAGTCTAGGAAAGTCAAAACTCATAGAGTAAACAGATTATACAAACCATTCCTCACAAAATTCCCTTAAAATATATTTTGTAACTTTTTAGGTGGGTTAGTGGTCCTCCAATGGTATGATATTAACAAACACTTTATATTTTTATTAAATTAAAAACAACATGTATTCACAAATTAAATTTGTAAGGGTTACTAGAAAATTCATCTATAGATGGAAAAATCATCGCACTAACCTTATTGCAGTTAGAGATAGACTGAGAGATATATCACTATGTTTTTCCTCCTATATATAATTCATACAAACATACTATGCAAAGGAAGCAAGAAATAGTAACTGACCTCTGATTTGAAGGTTGTCCAATTGTATCCTTGGAAGATCCAACTCCTAGAAAGTTGCTCCACCTGCTTACCTGCACATCAGACAACCAACACACCTTTCTCAAATCCTATTGCATAATAAATTAGATTTGCATGAAAGTATATTTATTCTAATATATCAAGTTCTACTAGAATCCACCAAAATCAATCAAAGATATGACAACAATGATTGAAAAAGAGTTTGGAGGCAGGGGGGGCAGAATGTAGATTTATATTAAAAAAAGAAGATTACAACAAATGGAATGATTTCCTTGAGTCATGCGTGTTGTACTCTTTGCTCCAAGTCCTTGAAATCCTCCTTAGTCATACTTTCTTTCTTGAAATAAGTGAAACCATACAACGTATCATGGAAAGAAGAAAAAAGTATCTATAACCTAAGCTTATAATCTCACTTTTATTGATGTCCAACACCCAACAATAGCATCAAGATAATGACCAAAAACTCTTTCTCATTTTCACTAGCATGCAGATGCTTAGACTCTTCAGTCATCATGCCCATACCCTAGATTTGGCCTCTTCTTATAGGAATTTAGAGCATCTTAGAGATAGGTTCATGGCATGTGAAATAGGTGAAAAAAATTCATGCACAAGTTCCATGTTAAATAATGCATCATGGCCAACCCATATGTTACAAGGAAAATCTCTCTATGGCATGGGGTAAACCACAACAGACAGAATGACACACATAAATCAAATTTAATCTAAAGTATGTTATATAAATGAAATGTTAACATGACAAGATCAAGAGCCTACCTCATCCAAACATTCGATGAATACCACCATTGAGAACGCAACTCAAAGCTTTATATCTACAACTTGTCCTCAACAACCAAGATACGTAAGCATATGGTGATAATATATAATGTTATCATATAGATTAGAATAATCCATTAACATACATGACAAATATGACCATGGAATAACACTTCAAATATTTGCAAGATATCAATTGGACAAGAAAATAGTATTTCTATTAAAATAATCAACACAAGTATATATGTGACAAAATTCTGTACTGACACACATAAGAACTGAGAAACTAAGTCCCTCCAATTGGGCCTCCACCACTTAAATCCTCCACCAAAGGAAAGATCATATAAAGGAGACAATGAGGTTCTCCATCAAAGAAGAAAGAACTTGGGGGTTGAACAATGGGTTTAGACTTTCAAGGATAAAGGGATATAGACTCAATATAAAGTGAAATTTCTCCAAAGTTTATTTGCTTTCAAAAGTTGAATTATATCCTCCACAGCTTGGATATGGCTCAATTTATAGCCATCAAGTAGAAATGAAGGGCTGAGTCAGAGAGTTTCCAGTATAGGTAAGGTCAAGGATCATGGATCACGTGACGTGACATTGAAACCTAACATATTTTTTTTATTTTGATCACCAAACCCGATGTACGCGGGCTATAGTGGAGAAACCTGCATATACGCTTGTTGTCTAACTGGTAGGGCATGTATATGTGAAAACATATGATTTTTTGTCTCTAGAAGTACAAAAGGAGACTTCAATTATGAATATAGAAATGGAAAGACCATCCAAGCAAGTTGCATGGGGTGAGGCAAAATTTTCTATAACACCATATCTCGTTGATCTCCTTGAAACTCTCTAGTTCTAGCAGATATGAGGGGTGTCCATGGGTTTTGTATGGGAAACCATTAACCTACCATGACTTATCTAATAGGAATTCATGGGTGGCCACTCTTATTCTTGGTAAAATAAAAACCAAGCTTATTGAGGGTATTTAACAAGAAAATTCCTTGGTACAAGTTATATTTTGTCCTTAATACATCATTGGATTCTCTTCAATACATAGAGTGGAAAATACAAGTGTAACAAATGACCCCTAATGTGTGAGGTCAAAAGAGGAACTAGTGGCCAAAATATATCACCAAAATTCCCTCCAACTAGTGGCTTGAGGAAGGATCTCTCAAATCAATGAACTAGGAAGTAACTGCAAACAAACATCAACCAATTATATACATACAAATCAACCTCAATGTAGGAATACCCATGCTTGGATGTATGACAAAGCATGATTTCCAAAGCAATAAATTCTGGATTCATGAAATTATTTCCAAGACCATGACCATGAAAAATTACACAGTGGATCCATGTCATATAATAGATTATAGCCATGAGAAAATACAATGTGGATTTATGTCACAATATACATCAGGAAGACATCTAGCACAAATGAGAGTGTCATTATAGTCTTCAAAGTACTTATCTATTATTGATATAATATTTCACAACTTTGGAAGGGTAGCATAGATGGATAATGCCCCTAAACCCAAGGTTTTCAGTCCAACCCCATCGATTGTATGAAACTAAATCATGCAAATAAAGAAACTGATGTTGATCATGGTATAAACCGTGTGAATATTGGTCACTAATCAATATTATTAACAAATGTGATGGGATCCACTAGTAATGAAAATTGACTTCAAGGTACCTAGTAAAATATAGTGACTATCAATAGAATATTTTATGTCAAACACTCATATAATCAATCAATCAAGGGTCAATGATGTAAAGCCATTGTCAATTGGAAGGAATCCTAATATTAATGACTACAAGTTCCAAGGTACTATCTAGTTTCTAGATCCACTTCCTATGTAATTATCCCATGTCTATAAGAAGGGATCCATATGATGAGGGCCTTAATGTATCCCCCATCAATCAACATGAAAAAAACATTGAGAGATTTTTGTTGAAGAAATGAAATAACCAAGTACAACTCACACAAGGATCGTCGACATGAAAGTTCAACAAGACTACAGAATGAATGACTTAGGATTCAACTTCCCTTAAAAATATAAAGTGATTCAATGAGGACTTTGGTAGCACTAATGAAAAATGACCAATGACATAGTCCAGCAATGCATGAGGCACTAAAGCACTCTCCATAGTGATGAAAGAGTAACCAGTCAGAGGAGTAGACAACTCAAAATAATGGTACAACTCATGAGGTAAGATATATTTTAATTGTAATATAATGACACAAATAGGTGCCATATTCAAGGGTGACAACAACCAATGGCTACCATTTATTTGAATAAAGATCGAGAATCTCCCCCCCCCCCCCC
>CBVK0101893677.1:0-10861 GCA_900067695.1 Picea abies
ACTAATGGCCTAAAGCCAACATAAATAAAATAGCATTACTAATCTAATATTCCCCAATTAAGGGGTAATGAGCCAAAATTAGGGCTTAACAACAAGAAAGTGGTTTAGAAGTTTGCCTGCTAAGTCAATAGCTGATATTGTAGCTTTAGATGAGGCCTTTCTAAATTGATGGGTAGATAAAAAAGAATTTCAATATTACCTTACTAAATTTGGTGCTTTACAGAGGAAACAAGGAGAATCAATTCCTGATTTTACCAAAAGGTTCAACTTGATGTACAGTAAAATTCTAGAGGAGATAAAACCTTCAGAAACATCAGCTAAAATCGCCTTTTCCAATGCATTCGATGCTAAATTTTCCTTATTGCTTAGGGAAAGACAAGCCACTACCCTCAGCCTAGTGCAAGATGCATCTATTGAGGTGGAATCAAACATATTAGCAACAAACAAATTGAAATCCAGAAGTGATAGAGATAGAAAAAAGAAAAAAGGAAGAGTTGCATTCATCTTCTAATTCAACATCTGATATTAAAATGGATGAAATGAATAAGATGTTGAAAACTTTGACATCTGAGATGGAAAGGTTGAATATGGAACAAAAACAACCCAATAGACATGCACAGGAGGGTGGTTATAGAAATCCAAATCAGTTCAAGAGACTAAACAATGTACCCCAAATTTTACCAAGAGAAAGGAAAAATCAAGATGGCCAAAAGGTGTTACCTCCTTTTCAGAATAATGTAGTAGATGAGGAGGAAGATAATGATGGTATAGAATAAGACTTTGCAGTTCATTTAAATGATTCTGAATCATCTCCTCTACATGTAACACAACAAGAATATGAAGATACTTTGATTGCAAATCAGTTTGAGGAAGGGGATGGAGAGGAGATTGTCCAGCATGAACCTATAGGGAAAAGGTACAATCTTAGATCTGGTTCTTAGGCACCTAAAGTAGATATACCTATTTCTACAAAGAAATCTAGTACTTCGGGTAAGACAGGGGCAATCAAAGGTGTTCCCAATGATCAAGCAGATCATTCATTGAAGCAAACTATCAAAGATAACACTACTGATATAAGGGAACCAGATAAAAATGTCTCTGCTTTCAATCTAGAACATGAAATCAACAAAATCAAGATTCCAGTACCATTATTAGAACTTATGAAAATAGAACCATTCAGAAAAACTGTCCTTAAGGCTCTAGAAGCTCCAGCTCATGTCACCTTCTCAGATACAGTCAACCTTGAAGATGAAAACCCTGCCATTACTATTGGACCTCACATTGAAGAAAAAATTGATGCCTTTCCACCTTTTTACATTTCACTAAATATCCATGACAAGATAATGCATAATTGCTTAATGGATTCTGGTGCTTCACATAATGTCATGCCTAAGGTGGTGATGGAAGAATTAGGATTAGAAATTACTAGACCATATCATGATCTATATTCTTTTGATTCCAAGAAAGTCAAATGTCTTGGGCTTATGAAGATGTGGTCGTAACTCTTTCCCAATTACCTATGAAGAGTGTGGTGTTATATGTTATCGTGGTTGACATACCCCCAAATTTTGGGATGCTTATTTCAAGATCTTGGGCTAAAAAGGTAGGTGGCACTCTGCAGATGGACCTAAGCTATGCAACCATACCTATTTTTGGTGGCGAACAACAGAGATTATATAGAGAAATCAGACTAGCTTATTTGGTAAGCGATCATGATAATCCCACTAATCACCCTATATATGTTGTAGAAGATGATATGGGTTATTCTATTTTTCATATGGATGAGGAAATGGTAGAAGTATCAGTTAGAAAGTCAATAACTGCAGTAGGAGATAGTGAAGACCATTTTTTTTGGAAAATGTATTTTGATGGGGCTTGTTCTAAAGAAGGTTTCGGAGCTGGTATTGTCTTCATTTCCCCTACCAAGGAGGTTATTCCAATGTCATATAAACTTGAATTTGACATCACTAATAACATCAGTGAGTATGAAGCTTTGTTGTTAGGTTTGAAAGCCACAAGAGACATGGGAATAAATAAGTTGTCTGTTTTTGGAGACTCTTTACTTATTGTTCACCAGGTTAGAAACATATATCAAACCAAACAACAAAGATTGAAACAATACAAAAATGAAGTGTGGGATTATGTGGATAATTTATTCTTGGCATTCAATATTACTTTTGTTCACAATGATTTAAATCAACAGGCTGATTCTTTGGCATTTGCAATAAGCAATTTTAAACCTCCGATGTTTCCTAATCTGAAGTTTCAAATTGAAGTCAGACATAGACCTTCAATTCCGGATAATATAAAACATTGGCAGGTTTTTAAAGATGATGAGGAAATTTAGAGATTTATGAAAACCATTGCAGATTTTTCTAATATTTCAATTGATCAAGATGATGAAGATGCAGAAGCAGAAATACACACTGCGGAAATTCTTCAAGATACTATTGTTGGTCACAAGATCATTGAATTGAAGACAAACCATCTGCCTAAGGGTTTGGTTCCATTAGAAAGGTTGTTCAATCATAATGATGTCTCCAAGAAGGATGTTATCCAAACAGAAGAAACAGATGTGGAAGACTATGACATTAGTTCAGATGCAAATCCCAGGTTGGTAAAAGTATCCAGGAAACTATCAGAAAGGAAGAAGGAAGCATACATTGAATTAATGAAACAATATTCAGATATATTCGCCTGGTCTTATGAAGATTTGAAAGTGTTTGATACAAAAATTATTCAGTATAAAATACCTCTAAAACCTAGATCAAAACCTATAAAATAGAAATTCAAGCAATTCAATCCTTTATTGTTACCAATAATAGAAAAGGAGTTGAAGAGGCTTCTAGAAGCAAAAATCATAGTGCCACTAAGATACTCAGAATGGGTAGCAGATCTTGTGCTCGTCGGGAAAAAGAATGGAGAGGTAAGGCTCTGTGTAGACTTCTGGAATCTGAACAGGTGTTCTCTGAAAGACAATTATCCATTACCAAAAATGGATTATATCTTACAAAAGGTTGTTGGCGCAAAAAGGATTTCTATGCTAGATGGATATTCAGGGTACAATCAAATATCAGTAATGGAAGAAGGAAAAAAGAAAACAACTTTTACCACTCCTTGGGGCACCTTTATGTACGAAAATATGCCTTTTGGGTTGATGAACGTTGGAACTACATTTCAAAGAGCTATGGATATAGCTTTCATTGGTGAGAAAACAGGTTTGTGGTGATTTACCTTGATGACATCACTGTATTTTCAACATCAGATGAAGAACGTTTACAACACTTGAAGCAGACCTTTGAGAAATGCAAGAAGTACGGCATATCACTTAATCCCCAAAAATCACATTTTTCCATGGAGGAAGGTAAGCTTCTTGGACACATTGTTTCGCCTGAAGGAATTAAAATAGATCCAGAAAGAGTAAAGGCTATTCAGCTAATCGACATTCCGAGAAATAAAAAGTCAACTCAGTCCTTCATTGGTAAGATTAATTTTTTAAGGAGGTTTATACCTAACTTTGCAGAGATTGTCAAATACATCACCGACATGTTGAAAAAGGATGCAGAAATAAAGTGGATATCGGAGGCAAGAGAATCCTTCGAAAAGATCAAACAGGCTATTGTTCAGGCACCTGTTCTAATTAGCCCAGATTTTTCTAAGGAGTTCATGATTTTTTCATTTGCATCAGAAAATACCATAGCCATTGTTCTTCTGCAAAGAAATGAACAAGGTCACAAGCAGCCTATCTCCTTCTTTAGAAAAACCCTCAGGGATTCTAAATTGAAGTATGATCTAATAGAAAAACAGGCTTATGACTTAGTGAAGGCTTTGAAATATTTCAGAGTGTATATTCTTCAATTAAAAATTATTGCTTATGTCCCAAGCAGTACAGCCAAAGAAATATTGGTTCATCCTGATTGTGAAGGTAAGAGGGGGAAATGGATAACCAAAATCTTAGAATACGATCTCACCATAAAGCCTACCCAGCTGATAAAAGGACAAGGCCTCGCCAAATTAATGACATAATCCAATTACAAAGCAATCATATTATACCATCGTTCAGATCTGACACAACACTCTTCTGTCCAGATCAAAGAAATTGATTTACAAATAAAAAAGAAGTATGTTTCTTTAGAATGGTATAAAGACATCGTATTTTTCTTGCTGAATTTTCAATCTCCCCTAGAATTGGATAAATCAAAATACAGATCATTAAAGTTGAGAGCTGTAAAATATTGTATTGTTGATCAGACCCTGTTTTGGAAAGATCCCAATAGTTTTATGTTGATATGTGTGGACGAAAAGGAGGCTAAACAAATCTTTCAAGATCTGCATCATGGTGTCTGTGGAGGTCATCATCATTGGAAGGCTACTACCTTCAAAATTTTGAGAGTAGGCTATTACTGGCCAGTTCTATTCTTAGATATTTTTGCTCGGATCAGGGCATGTGAACCCTGTCAGAAATTTGCTGGGAAGCAGAAACTTATATCTATGCCTCTGAAACCAATCATTTCCCATAGACCATTCCAACCGTGGGGATTAGATTTCATTGGAGAGATTAATCCCACTTAATCAAGGCAACATAGGCGGATTCTTATGGCCACCAATTATTTTACAAAGTGGATAGAAGCAATTCCGACTTGAAATGCTACAAACAAGGTAATCATGGAATTTCTAGAGGGATATATTTTTTCTAGATTTGGATGTCCTAAAAAGTTGGTCACTGATAATGCACAGGCTTTTAAGTAAAATTCCATGCTTGAATTCTGCAATAAATACAATATCAAATTGGTTCATTCTACTCCCTACTACCCCCATGGAAATGGATTGGTTGAATCTTCCAATAAGACATTGGTAAGGATTATCAAAAAGTTGCTGGCAGAAAATAAAGAAGCATGGGATTCCAAGTTAAAATTTTCTTTATGGGCTGATCACATTAGCAACAAGAAATCTATTGGGACATCTCCCTTCCAGATGGTATATGGCACAAAAGTTATCCTTCCAACTCAATTGGGCCTGCCAGTCTTGAAGTTTCTGCAAGAAGAACAAGAAGAACCCAATGATGTACAAAGAAGGATTTTTCAGCTCATTGAAGTTCAGTAGGCCAGAGAACAGGTTAACCAGAAATTTGTTGCTCATCAGAACAAAATCAAGGCTACATTTGATAAAGGAACCAAGAAAGACATTTTCAATGAAGGAGATTTGGTGTTGAGATGGGATGCCAGGAGAGAAGATAAAGAAAAACACGGAAAGTTTGATAATCTGTGGTATGGTCCTTTCAGGATAACCAAGGTAATGAACATTAACACTTTTCTCCTACATGATTTAGATAACACTGAAATTTTTTGGGGCCCAGTTAATGGGAGGTTCTTGAAGCATTATTTCATCTAAAGGTATGACAAGTTAGAGTTAGTATAGTAGGTTTTCTTTCAATAAAGACTCCATATACCTAATGGACTTGTTTTTACAGTTATGCTGAGAATAAAAGACAGACAGTCACATGGAAATCAATGAATCAGAGATAAAGGAAAGGCAATGGTCTGCAGTTCTTAGAATTTAGTATCAAAACTCCATCCCTAGAAGGAGCCAATGTTAGTCTCTAATTTTGTTTTGGTTTAGTGAGAAACCCTTGTCCTAAACCCTCCTTACCCATTCCTCATTTTCCATTTTCAACTATTTTCTATTTTTTAGATTTTGGTATTTCATGGTTTGCATTATAATCTTGATGATTTATTTAAGCTTGATTTTGAAAAACATTGTTTAAAGTGTCGCCTTTTTATGCTATTTGGAATTTTAAAAATTCAAGTTGTCAAACGCGCTATGGGAATAAGCCTATTCCTGTAGCGCCAAATAATCATGCCATTACTTGCGCCTGCCATCCCGATTTAGTTATGATAACACGATTCATGAATTAAGAGTTCGTGTGTCCCCACGAAGTTTGGCAATCATTTCCAAATCCAACAGTTTCAGAATATAATTGTTATGCATGCACGCAGGGTTCATTTCAAAATCACCTGTTGTTTATTGAATATTATATGTGACCTGTTCAAGTTGGTTTAGTTCATCCTTCCAGGGAGAAATACAGATATCCATTCAAAGAAACAAAATATACCAACAATTGCAGGTAGTGAATTTGGAACCCGAGGACGTCGATTGTAGAATTAAGTTTAATGGCACCAAAGAGGAGCAGACAAGTTTCCAGAATCAAACCAGAAGGTGCCGAACTTCTTGAAGCCTACCCTCAGATGGCCCAAAGATTCATAGACGTCAGGTGGTTTGAGTTCCTCACCACATTTCAAGGTTATGACGAGCAGGTTTCCATGGAATTTTCTTTGAACTTCAATGGTCATGAGGTCGAAATCGGCAAGATGTTGATGCTAGTGACAGAGCAGACTATAGCCAAGGATTGCAGACTCGTGGTTGGAGGGGAAATATGGTGGAAGAAGGAGTATGTGGTTACTGAATTTGTAAATCAATTCCTCCTTCTAGATAAGTAGAATCCATATTGGAGAAGGGGAATTCCTCATAGCTGGGTTCGACCCGAATGGCACACTGCTCTAGTGGTGATTCACATATACATCATCTGCGAAGGGAGGTTTTCGTTGGTCTACATCAACCATATCAGAATACTGATGCATTTAAACGGTGACTACCCTTTAAATATTCCTTATTTCATGATTAAAATTTTGACAAAAATGTCCAAGAAAGTGCAGTCGATTTCCACTAATGCCAAAGGCAATTTGTTCCATCAAGTCCTGATTAAAACCCTAGTCATGTCTACCCTAAACGAATTACACAAGCCCTAGAATTGGTTCACGCAATCCTTAAAATCTATTACTCAATCTAATAAGCAGAAAAGGGGCAGAGGAGGGAAAATTGTTAAACAGAGTCGAGATATTTCTGATGAAAACCCAGTGAAAGATGAATCTTCTGATATCAAGGTAACTAAGAAGAGAATAATTAAGAGACCTATATGGGAGCCTGAAATTGAAATTCTTCATGAAGAAGATGTTAAAGGAGAGACAAAGTCAGATAATGATCTCGTTGCTCAAACTACAGTCAAGTCTAAAATGCCATCAACCAACAAAAGGAACATTGCAATCAAAGGTAAAAAGGATAAAGGTGTGTGTGTAACACAAAAGCCTCGAAGAAATGCAACCAGGGATACTAATAAGTATAGGCTGAACTCAAAGGAAATGTTCAATCCGGAAATCAAAGAAGAAAACACCATAATCATAGAAGATGATTATGAGAATGTTGAAACAAGCACCAGGAAAAGAGCAAAAAAGACCCCATTTACCAAGAAATCTGTTAGCAAAGGAAAGAGAAAACTTACACCACCTACAGGCCTTGTAACAAGAGATTTAACTAGATTAGATAAGGCTAAAGAGATGGCTAAAGGAATCATTGAATTCCCTAAAGAAAAACAAGATTACTTGGAAGACTCAGATTACTTACCAGATGTAGCTGGAGCTGTAGATTCATCAAGTTCTGAAGAAGAATAGCTCAGAATTAATCTCAAAATACGAGGTTAAAGCCAAGGAACCTAGTGTTACCTTAAATCTGAATGAAACTACACCCTCTAAAGATTGTTCAGGATTCAGGGTCAAGATAAGAACTGATAAGGAAAAGATTAAGGAATTTCAGAAAACCATAAAACAATTAAACAAGGAAAAGATGCAGATAGAACAGTGGAATGCTCACTAGCAAGAAAGGATTCAAAGTCTTAAAAAGAAGAAGAAGGAGCAAAGGGCATTGCTTAAGTAACTCAGGGAAATCAATTTCAAACTTTACTGGCACAATGTTGTGTTAACTGTGAAGCTCAAGCAGAAAAATGCCAAAGCCACTGCTACGATTTTATCCTAAAGGTAACATGAAGATTGGTTACAATTTTGTTTAAAGGTTCTCCAGGAGATATGGCAAACAATTACTTGTTTTGATTAGGGAGATGTTAAGACTTCAATCTTCTTTACAGAGTCAAACAAAATCCCTATTTTGTAGAGTTAAATGTAATGCTGGCAATGTTTGTTATATCAAGTTGTTGAGTTGTGGACTATTTTGAGGTAGAAGCTCATTTTGAGTGAATTAATTTAGGAGTTGGATACTTTTTTATTCTAGTCATTTAAAGTTGTTCTAGATAATAGGATCTAGAAGTTTATAGATAACTTAAATAGACAAAAGACAGACCATATGGAGGGGGAAAAATTGGAGATCTAGAGAAACTTTTGTGAAGATTATTGTAAAAGGCATGTATGTTTAATTGACACTTAATAACAAAGGCATATGGATGGTTAGACCTTCTTTTTTCTACTCTGTTATTTCATTTTTCATGCTTGAATTTATTATTCAAATTGCAATGCTTTTTGTTCTTGAATGTTAATTTATACAGTGAAGATTTTTCTATAGAGATAATTTTTCAAGTAATGATTTCAAGTTGATACCCCTATTTCTTTATAATATATTGAAACTAAACTTTGTGAATTTGAAAAATTGAAGATTTCACTTTCCTTTTTGTTGAATTGGTTTACTCCATCTATGTATCTACCTATTATTCAGCTAATGGGATATGCAATGTTTTAATCTTGATTTTCATGCCATGCTGTAAACTTGACCTAGTTTTCAACCATTATAGCAAAACCAAATCATAAAACCCTCAAAAACACTTTGCAATAAAATCAATGATGCCCTAGCTTTCCCTTACCAGTCGAGTGCAACTTTAGGGACTAACACTTTCTATGATAAGTGTTTATATCATTGGATTTCTTTTGAAATTAATCTCTTTCCAAGTCATTTATGTCCTAATGTTTTCAAGGTAATTTTCAAGTGGATAACATGTGTCCATCATAATTTGACTCAATTCAAATCTCGATTTACATCCACATCCAATGATCTTATTATGTTGTGATAGTGTGAAAAGATTCATCATTTCCTTCTCACTAGTAGGATTACATCTATAAACTATAGAACATTTTTCTAGGGGATATACCTATATATCAAGATGACCTTGGAACTTAATTTTATCCTTGGTCAACTTATTTTCTCTAAAAAAATGAATTTCATTAATTTCCATTCACTAAGTGAATCCTTCTATGTTAGATAACAAGGCATATATTCACACTAGTGGGATTTATATTGTACCTTGGATTTCATTTTCATCATTGGTGAAACATATTACCTTCAAAAATGATTTAAATCACTCATTGATAACTAGTGGGTCTTTCTCTCAACTTATTTTCATTTGGTGAGGAAGAGTGTTAGGTTCCAACCCAAACCTCCCTACTTTAGAATACCTAGGAGTTAGTTAATTTTTATATGTGACCATATCCTTTGATTAAGATTCATTTGATAGTAGTAGGTAGTTATTTAATGTAGAATGATGCATTTTATAAGGCCCACTAGGTGTTGAAATACTGTGAGGGGAATTGAATCAGTATTATGGAATCTTTTACCACTTTTAATAAGAACATGTAATCACTAACTTTATCAACAATATATCACCAATATAGCATGATAAGTATCAATCAAAAGAGCATAAAAAATAACCACATATGCACAATACACAAAAAATTATGTGGAAACAAAAATGGGAGAAAACCATGGAATGTTTTCTTATATATCAAAGATTATATTCATAGGAAGCACCAACTTCCAAATTCTCCAACACCAACTGGAAGAAGGCACCAACCCCCTGATTTACAAGAACCAAACTAAAGGAAGCACCAAATCCCTGAGTTCTCTAGCACCAAGCATAAGGAGGCTATGACCCCCTGATTTATAGGCACTAACTCAGAGAGTTCTCCGGAACCAACTAGAAGGATCATATGATGCCCTTTCCATACCTCATCCTTCCACCATGAAATATAACTGTATACTCACTATCACTACCACTAATCAACCTGTTAATTTAATTTTCATTGATACATCAATCTGTCACTGCCACTATCACTTCCATGGCCACTATCACTACAACTATCAGTTCTTATGTCACTGTCGCTGCCACTGATCAACCAAAAATAACTATATCCACTCACATGGATACAAAAACAATCACCATACAATGTACATCGACCATGTACTAGAGCCTGTACCATACCATATACCAAGTATCCAAGATGTTCCAATGTCTTAACAATGTGCCTCACGTATGCACCATAACCATTGATATGATATACCAAGTATATATGCCAATATCACAAAGATGTGCCTCTAAAAAATAACCATAACATCCATGAACTAAGTACCAAGGATATGTCACAAGAATATATCAATAACACCAAAACATGGGTCTCACCCTCATGCAACCATATACCAAAAAGGGCCTCCAAGACATTCCTTAATCATGTGCTATACCATCCATGATACAAGCCTCAAAAAAACAAATAAATGACAAACCTTTAATCATGAGGAAACATGTGATGCATACCACCTCAGAATTTAGTAGATTTGTTGTACCATCAAACCTTGTTGCAACCTAATACAAGCATCCCTTACCATATTGATATTAGCCTCATGGAGTAAGACCTGTTGTCTAGTGGGGCATCGCGTGATGAGTCCTAGACAACCTGTGGGGATGCCTTGTGGGACACTAGTTTTCTAATCCATGGTGATAAACAAAACTAGGTTTTTCTCATAAAATCCCACTCTTATCTATAATCCCAAAACTCCCGCACTTCTCACTCTTTCACTGTCTCAGATTTCGTGGTCACAAACTCACCAAAATATCACTTTCTCACATAGAAGATATTGGAATGAACTTGTCTGTGAATATTCCTTTGAGTGAATTATTTAGGTGTATAAATACTTTGTAATGTCCCCCACCTCTTAGAGAGGTAATGAGGAGACTCAGTGGCCTGGGCACCCC